>JAUTDX010000337.1:0-187134 GCA_030844895.1 Ambrosia x helenae | reverse complement strand
ACTAAGTTGTATGATGATTATTAGGTGTTATTGATTGATAATATGCACTAGGGTTTGATATAATTGTAATATTGCACGATTAGAATCTGGACAGATTCTGAAGGTCGACTTGTAGGGTCTGTTTCGTGGCTTGAAAAATAATTGGTTTGATCGATTCTTTGCATGATTGTAACGTACAAGGTCTTAGCTTTTCATAATGGGTAAAACCATCGAATTTGGACATCGTTTTGAGTCGTTTTTGGAATTTTAATTGATTAGGGGTCATATCAGATTTTCGGATTTGTAAATTGGGCTAACTTTAAATGGTCATAACTTGAGATTTACAAGGAGTTAGGTTATGAAAATTTTTACAGTAGGTCAATACTGGAAAAATAGAGCTTTTCCAAGTGGATTCATCTCGTTTGGATGATTATACATTTTTTAGAATTTTCCTACTAAACTGACCTGTTGAGGAGATTTTCTGGACATAGCTGTGTTGTACGAATTTTCATAATTTTTGTGTTTGGAATTAAGTCAAAACAAAAATAGTTATTGTCGAGTGAATCCCAAAGAAAATTCAGTAAAAATTTGGGAGGTTAACTCACTGAATTGCTATTTAAAATAAATTTGTTTTGATGGCGCACAATCTGTCCTGAAACCACAGATTGTGTATTATGTGCTTCTGTGATTAATTGAGGTCTTAGGTGGTATGGAATTGACATGTAACTGATGTACACTTGTCTGAGACACATACGGAATGTAGAAACAAATTGTAACCAACGTATTCACCAACGGGTCCGTAGGGTTTACTATTGCATGTAGAATCACTAGGCGTCGCATACACACTTTTGAACATTTAAAACGCCTTGGACAAACGAGTTATATGGGTAATGATATTACGCCTTACTCACTGAGCGACACTGTTATTAGGGTGTCGGTAGCATATATTGCTTGCTGTTCGGATTCTTTGCTGGCACGTTAAGGTGAGTTTACGGCCCCTCTTTTAAACTGGTTTCACTTTTCGGGGGAGGAAACATGTGTTAAAACGATTATTTGGTAACTACTGTCATACTATGGGTTTCTATTGTGTACTACACGATCTTTGGAAGTCCCGGGGGAAACCATGAATGTGCGGGTTTGCACAACGGGGAAATGTGAATAGCGCTATTGGGAGTGACCAACCCCGCTCGTCGGCTTGGAGGGCCGGGCGAGTGCCATATTGTCTCAAACAGGAACAACAGGAACAACTGGTTTACTTTTCGGGCACAACATCTGGTATTCGAGTTAGTAATGGTTTTCCAATCGTGGTAGTAACAAAACATACGCCTAGCTAGGTACACTGGTTTTCGATTTGTTATAGTATGGACAGGTGGACTTGGTACTTGGATACAAAACCTGTAAACTCACAGCATTTTTGTGCTGACGTAAACTTTTACATGTTTTCTCAGGTCGCTAAGGTAGCACAATGGAAGTAGGGCGCACGCGTCTGCACGGCGTCTAGTTAGAGTTGCATGGTTTTACAAACGTTGAACATTGGTTTACTATTGAATATTGTTTTGAATAAGCTTCCGCTGTAAAACGGAATTTTAAACATTGTTTTGAAATTGCATTATGTTCATTTTAGACTTGTATATTGTGATCGTTGGTTTGGATCCTGGTTTGTCATGCGCCTCGCGGTAAAACTCCGCAAGTGGATTTTGAGGGTGTGACAGTGTCAGCGACGGTGACGGGAGTACTCGGCGACACGGTGTCGCCGGAAATCGAAGACCCCGGTTCCGTAGACCTTCGTCATCGTGGTTAGGGTTTGAATAGTGTTGTTTTGGTTCTGTAATGTAATGAAGACTCGAAACCCTACTGGTAGTGACCAAGGGCGGTGAACGTTTCCAAAAGTTTTTGGGTTTTTTTTTCTTTTTAAGAGAATTACACAAAATGTCCTTTAATTAATAACAAATTTGCACTCTCTGCCTTTTTTGTTAATTTTTCACTCATTCTTTTCTTTATTTTCTCAATTTGCTACACTCTTTGTCCTTTAGCCTAACTTGGGTAAAAAAGTTGGTTAACTTTATTTTCTAACTTTACACTTTTAGCCCATGTAGTTTTGATCGAACCCTAACCCTTGAACCCATTTCGATTAACCTCGAATTCGACGATGGTAATTAACGAAATCATAAGGCTATTATAGAACATCAAATTCCAATCAAAACCATCTATAATAATCGTACTGACTTGATCGTTTTTTAGGCTAAACATAACGATTAAAATTACGACTAGTTGATATTAATCTTCAAATTGCGAATGATTTGGAGGGTGTTTATGGTATATTTTTTTATAAGAAACGGTGGACTAAGGCATAAGATATTATAATAGGTTTCAATTTATGGTATAGAGGATCGGTTTGCAACTAGGTTTTTAAACGTTTAAAGAATCGGTCAATTGGATGGCGATCTAGAACCTTCAACATTTAATATTGGAATTTTTGGTGCGATTTAAAGTTGTAAACACGTGGGTAGGTCCAGATTCAAGTTTGGGTGTGATTTGGAGTTGTAAGATCCGTTTTTGTTAATGCGGGTCATGTTCGGTTTGGGTTTTTGACCCGTTTTGCGATCTAGTTTGAATTGGTTGGATTCGATATAAGTTTTTAACAAGTTTCGGTCAGGTTTCATGTTTGCCGGGTTATGTTTTATGTGAATTCGCTTAACTTCGGTTATATATATATATATGTGTGTGTATATGTTTATATATAAAATGAGTTTTAATAAAAATAATATATGTTTTTCATCAATCGTTTTAAAAGCCCTATGATTTCATTTCATGTCATGCCTTAGTTTCGTCGTTTATTTGGAGTTAAGGCTTAGGAAAACTATAGGGGATAAAAGGGTAAAGTTAGACAATAAAGTTAACCAACTTTTTAAACTAAGTTAGGCTAGAGGACAGGGGGTGTAGCAAATTGAGAAAATAAATGACAGAATGAGTGAAAAATTAACATAAAGGGCAGAGAGTGCAAAATGGCTATTAATTAAAGGACGTTTTGTGTAATTTCTCTTTTTTTATAAAGAAGCTAATTGTTTTTTTTTTTAGTTTACAAAGAAGCTAATTTAAAGGATGGTTATGTTTTGAGTTAAGTGCAGTTTTCGTCACTGTGGTTTGCACCAACTAACAGGTTCAACATGAGTATAACACCCTGAGCCCCTGACTTTTTCGGGCTAACACTTTACATCCCTCTTTGTAACGTATGTCCATGTTGCCGTTAGTTTGCCCCCACGTGAACATAACATCTGAAAAAACCACACGCTTATAAAATCTTCCATTTTCCCTCTCTAATCTTCTATCCCTCTCTAATCTTCTATCCCTCTCTAATCCTCTAACCCTAACCTCTTCACCTTCAAATCGGCATTAAAAACCCTAAATTGTTTGCAATGTGGGCATCGTTATGGATGATTCGAGAACCTAACATTGTTGATTTTGAACCATTCGAAGTTTAGTGTAAGTTTACTGAAAACCATAAATTCTTTTAGCTTAGTTGGTGTTTGTTTAAAGTTGTTTTTAATTATGGATTTTTATTTATTTGTAGTCGAGGATGATACATTGTTTACAAATGATTCATGGTGGTGAATTGATCAATAGTCCAAGTTGAAAGTATGTTAATGGTAAGTGTTCCTATATAGATTGTTGTTGCACTGAAGATTTTAGAACAAATGAGTTAGTTGAGATGACTAAAACAGTAGGGTATCCCTGTGACATGGTTTTTACTTTCATTTTAGATTTACCTGATGAGGATTTAGAAACATGTTTAGGAAATTATCTACTAGTGCTTTTGTATAAAGGTTTTATTCATTGTCTACAAAGTATAATGAGATTGAGATATATTTGCAACATTAGTTTACAAAGATTTCCACTTTTATGATTGAGCATGAAGAAAGATGACACCAACAACAACAATAACAAGTAGTGGTTGAATGTAAGGATCATGTCAACGCATCTGAAATAGGTTATGATAGATGAGCAAGATAATGATCACGTGGAAGAAGTTGAGCACCATGATAATCATGGGGAAAGAATAATTAATGAGATTGACGGGAATGAGTCTTTTAGTTTGGATAAAGTTGAGAAAGAACAACTTAGTGATCCAGATTATGAAATAGGTGATGACCAAGATGATGAAATTAGTGATGATGTGACAACAGGCAAATTCCGTACAACGTCTGATGTGTTTTTAATCATGTTTTTGAAGTAATTTACATGGTTTAAAGTTAATTTTGAATAAACGAGTCGTTACAAGTCTAACGATGTCCTTCTCGAATTGTGGACGCCTCGATGCTTTAAAAGAAAGACTTGCACGCGTTTAACGTTAACGAACTGACACCAATAAAATTTGTCAAAGCGGACTAACATTAGGTTATTATATGTAAATACGACACTTGTTTGCTATTGAAGCAATCAGATGTGAAATCAGCTCGAAAAACAGCAAAAAAACGTCGTGTTTTAGGAACACGGAATGGAACTGATGCGGGAATCGGAGGTCAAAATGCATGGTTTTAACCTTAATAGAGATTTCGAAATAATTATTATTTTTTTAATAATGTTATTTATCAACTATCGAAAGTTGACGGATCATTGTAATGAAGGAAACCGCGACCAAAGCTAATAACGTGAATTAAACGCGTGTTTCGAAAGTAGCTGCCAGGCGACGAAAATAATTTTACTTTCACTCGGTTTAGTTATGTTTTTAATTACGAACAATTCCGCCGAGTGTTTGTGAGAAACTATCAAGCCTACTAATAAACCGAGACGCTTTATGTTAAAACGCGTTCGTATACACGCATCTACCTACCAAGAATATATTCGCCGCGGTGATGCTGATTCACGATTCTGGTGATTCAAGTAGCAGCGACGGCCAGAGTAAGGGTGGACGGGGCACTACCAGAATTGGGCACGGGTACCCTACTACCAGCACGGTAACACCGCCGCCACCGTGCTGGTAGGGGTCCCGTGAACCGTTTGCTAGTTCTAGTTAACGGGCTGGTAACCATTGATAATAATTGCAACGGTCGTTTTTTAGTATTATTTTATTGCTTTTTGACCGCTTGAATGAATTTAACTAAAACGGTAACATTTTTTGACCGTTAATCTAATATAAATGGTAAATCCAAATCCAATCCATCCCACACTAAACCGCCAATCAAAATAATTAATTGTCCAGATTTAAGTTGATCATAAATGGCAAACCAAAACCCAAATCCTAATCCAATCCCGCCCCCACTAAACCGTGTGCGAGCATCAATCTGGACCTTAGAGAATGAACTCGCCTTGGTGAATAGCTATCTTTATGTTCAAGTGCATGGACCCCGGGGAAGGCAAAGTTTTTGGAAAGCGGTTGCCACAAGATTCAAGGAACAAACGGGTGAAAACAATTGTTCAACGGACGCGATACGTGGAAAGTTTTTATCTTTAAAGGCGAAGTGCGCAATATTTCAACAATTAGTCGTTAATTGGATGAACCACAATACGGCTTTAAACGAAGATGGATGGATTGAAGAAGCCCGTAACGAATTCCGAAACGTAAACGATGATAACCCCCTGAGGGTCGAGGTTTGGAGAGCTATGAGAGGACGTTTTATAATATTTTAGGTGTTTCTACTATTTATTTTACCGTGTTAAATAATGTTTGATAATTTGTTTAATTACCGTTCCTTAAAAAATAATAAATTATAAACATTTCAGTGAAGTGAATCAGTGGAGTGCTGCCTACAAAAAAGTGAATCAGTGAAGTAAATCAGTGAAGTGATGTGGCAGTGTATAATTAGTTAAAATCAGTGAAACAAATTTCATATTCTAGGAGTGCCCCTTAAGCCCTAATGAGGTTGGACGATAATCAACATTGAATAATATTCACCACAATAATCAAAATTGGAAAGTTGGATCTATGCAGTTAATTATAACGATTTATAAGAACTATTTTATACTAGATTAGAGGTAGTGTTATTATATTTTTTTTTGGAAAGGCGAATTTCTTGTTCCTTATGAGACTTGAACTCAAGACCTCGCACTTTTTATTGTATTAAAAGGTTTTGCCTTACCACTGGACCACCAACCCCAATGGCAGGTAGTGTTATTATTAACAACGTATCATAAAATGAAGTTAGATACGTTATAAACCTAGAAACAATTTAATATACAACATGAGGTCGGAAAAAAGCAGTTCAATGATTCAACACGGTTTGGGAAAAGCGGTTCGATGATTCTGTAAGAATCGTTCGCGTATAAAAATAAATAAAACAACTTTTATTTAGATTATAATACAAAAAGAAACAAAAGAAGTATTATAATACAAAATTACAACTAAAATAAATAAAAATATGAGAAACAACTGAAATAAACAAAAGAATGTAAATGGGGCTTAGAGTTTTGTGTTGAACACGTACAAGTCCCTTAAAATAAATTGTGAGTCTACCATGAGAGCTCGTTTGGTTTCCCAGGATAAAACATCTAGAGCAGTAGTACTGCCAAAGCTGACTCTAAAACATGAGCGGTACTATAAAACAGGAAGCAGGGGATCCGAGAACTAATTGGAATTGTTTTGTTATGTGTTACAATGATAAACTCAATGTGTAATTCGAGTCCGGTCTCTCCGGTTATATAGGGAAGCTTGAGTCGAAAAAGTCCAGAGAATTAAAAGCGAAAAATAAATTGCATTGAACATTTTCAATGCTCTTCTTTGAAGAGCACGTGCCTTGTCATTCGCTGAGGAGTAGCCACACGTTGGTAAAAAACAATAAAGTAAGACAGTTTCTAGTTAAATACCACTTCAAGTTGTGTCTCTCCACTAATGTTGGACAAGTTTCACTTAAGCATTCCATTCCTCATTTGTTGTTTCACAACACACCACTTTTGAGCATCGATATCTCGTTCAACTTAGCTTCGTTTTGAAGGGGGTTTGGTTCATTGTCAAGCTCTCATAACATAGAATACAAAACCACAAAATATATAAATAAACCTCAATTTCAATTATATATTTTTTGTCTAATACTAGAAAATAAATCATTTTTCTGTATTTGTGAAAATTCTATTTTCACCTAAATTTCCAACGAATTCAACAAGGAGTGAGAACATGTATCTTTGAGGTTTTCAAAAACATTGTTTGAACCTTTGATATACAAAGCATCCAAAAATAAGGTTCAAAGAAGGCTAGCAGCTAGAAGTTGGTTCCATGTGTCTGGAACACCTGAAACACACCAATGTGTGCAGTCCATTCCTCTAAAAGCATTAAAACGACTTGGATGTGCATCTTTTCTAAACTGAGACAATCTGGTTATGTTGAGCAATAACACCGGTTTTCTAACAACACTCAAAATTTCCTCCACCACCTTCTCTGCTCGCGGTATGCCGCCTGAGTACATTGAATCTTCGATTGGTTGCATTTCTTTGGCACAATTTGTCACATTCGGCATGTTCCAGTCTAGCCCACTGCAAACATTTGTAATTTAGTTAGTCAGTAATTTTATGAAATCTAGAAAACAACAATAGTGGCTAAAAGTAAAACGTAGATGTAACACTTGTAGCCATTTATATAAAATTGAGTCTGCATGAATTATTATTTATCTTTAGCAACTAAAAGAAAAACTTATCATACGGGTTGTTTTATCCAAATTTGTGTATATAAAAGAGTAAGAAAATGTTACTGGTAATGAGACGGCGAAACTCCTTGGAAAAACACCTTCGTTGTCTCGGTGTTTACATCCACATCAACCCAATTCGCCCAAGTCTTTAAAGCCGCACGAAATGCAACCATTCTATCCATGTCCTTCATTATACTCGTACCTTTTTTTACATAATCCCACCTGCATTAAGTCAAAATAAGAGTAAACCATTAACATCAGGTAATCACATGTAACCAAATGTATATGTATTAAACAACTCTTACGGTTGTTTTTCTCCAATGCGATACCACCAAAGCCATGTATTAAAGATCAAAACGTCGTTTTGCTTCCATATATCTCCATTTGTAATTGAATCTAGGTTCAAAACCCGACCATTTTTCTCCTCCACAATGTCAACTAAGTAGTGAGACAAGAACATCGAAATTGAAACTCCAAAATCCTACAAATCGACATTATAGCATGTTCATTAACATTCTATAATGCGTTTTTTTAAATAGTGATTAGAAGCAATGTTGCAAAAGTCGCTAGGCGGCCCCTAGTCGGCTGACTGGGGAGTTGGGTGTACTCGGAGTACTCGGGGAGTACTCGGACATGGTAAATATAAAGAAAATTAACTATTTGATATAATATATATATCAAAATAAACATAATTCATGTCAAATACGCATGTTTTTTTAAAGATACATGTTTAAAATTCAAAGTTTTTCGAGTAGGCCGAGTACAAGGCCGAGTAGGGCGAGTAGGACGAAGATGACTAATTTTGACCACTGAGTACAGGGCTGAGTTGACCGACTATAGGGCCGAGTTGGCCGAGTACAAGGCCGATTTGGCCGAGTAGCCCGAGTATAGGGCCGAGTTGGCCACCGCCGACTAATTTGGCCGAGTATGAGAAAGTCGCCTCGGAGGGGTTCCGAGGTCCGAGTAGTCGCCGAGTACAAGGCCGAGTAATCCGACTTTTACAACACTGATTAGAAGTTAGACTGAGTTGATAAGTAACCTCAAACTTGACAGTTGTAGTAGAGTTAACAGTTTCTTTTGTGATAATTGATTGTGGTGGCAAGGCAGCATGAAGAAGGCATACCATCGATTGCCACTGGTTTAAGCTAATCGAATCTCCGATGTACATTATTTTCTTGCCGCTCATCTTTCTTAAAAAAATTTGGGCATCAAATCTGCAAGTAAAATTGTATAAATTATCAGTAAGTTGTTTTTTTGTAATTAATTCTTGAAGTAAACAAGAGTGAATGATACGTGAACACACTATTTTTTTAGCACTTATGGTGGAATCTCTATATTTATACTTTCTCTATAATATAGAAGAAAAAATAGAGAAAACAACACCTGGATTCTTAGTAGAAAAAATTATATAAAACTAAAGTACACCTCTATATTTAGAGGCTCGTATTCAAATCTCTATTTAGAAAGTTTAACGTCGTATCTGAATTTTACATTTCCGTACTTATTTCAAACTCAATTTAATTGCAAAATAAAATCATGGGAAAATCACGAAAATGGCCCGTTGACCAAGCCTTTTATGAAAATAGCCCGTTCCCGTCTCTTTGGAGAGACGGTACACGGCTCCCAAGACGTTTCAGACGTCTCCCGAGAGGCCTTCGATTCCAACCAATAGGGGACCGCCGCGTGTCGTTGTTTATCCCGAGACTTGTCAGCCATCTCCGGAGCTGTGTCAGCCGAAAAGTGTATGATATTCAATCTTAACAAAGACTATCGTGCCTCACAACTCCCTATCTGGTAATTAAGCGGTGTATCTTTGTATGCTGATGGAGCATTTGGTTACTAATAAATCAATTACTATCAACGGTGATCTAAATCAAACATGTTCGTTATACAAACGATTCATGACAAAAAAAAATGTATTTTTGGCGGTGCTTACTATGTCCAAATGTTTCTTAATAAATCATGTTTAAGAATATCATATCATGTGCAAGTTAGTGTAATTAAAAAAAATAAAAATTATATACCAAATTATATGTCGTTGAAAAATTAAAATATATAAATATACAAAAAACTAAAAATATTATAATAAATCTAAAATTAATTATGGTTTAATAATATTCCATATTTATTATTCCATATTAATTATCAAATTAAAATTCATTAAATTTATATATTTCATTTGGTAATTACGAAAAAAATTAATGAATTTTATTTGGTAATTAATATGGAATAATAAATATGGAATATTATTAAACCGTAATTAATTTTGGATTTATTATAATATTTTTAATTTTTTGTATATTTATATATTTTAATTTTTCAACGACACGTAATTTGGTGTATAATTTTTATTTTTTTCAATTACACTAACTCGCACATGATATGATATTTTTAAAACATAATTTAATAAGAAACATTTGGACGTGGGCACGTGGCAAACACCGCCAGAAATACATTTTTTCTGCCATGAATCGTTTGTATGACGAACATGTTTGATTTAGATCACCGTTGATAGTAATTGGTTTATCAGTAACCAAATGCTCCATCACCATACAAAGATACATCGATTCATTACCGGATAGGGAGTTGTGAGGCACAACATAGTCTTCGTTAAGATTGAATATCATACACTTTTAAGTTATTTGTTAATGATTGAACTTTGATCGGAAAGATACCATTTATAATTTCTATTCAATCTGTGTTATGTATTATTGGATTTTTAGTAATTTTGTCAAAAAGATGTGAAATTTATTTTTAAAGATTCAAATTTGGGTATGTAATTGTTTTTATTATCATCATCATCATTTTTTTTTGTTTTTTTGAACGGCTATACGGAACGGAGAACCACCCATAAGAACACCCAAACCGCGCACGTTCGAACCCCGGCTCCAACGTTTGCAAGCCCGCGTAAAGACGCGTGGGAACGAACCCTCAACCCCTAGCGCAGGAAACCGCCACAAACCGGAGTCGAACCTCCGCCTATGGGGAAATCTGCGCACCTCACCCAAGTTGGGCTGGGGGTCATCGGCTCATCATCATCATTATTAAGTTTTGGTTTTTGTGTGTTTTGGTTTTGTGTTGCTAGGTGTGTTTTTTAAGTGTTATGTCAGTTTTACCGGTGATTAAGATTGTTAGTTATAGTGTGGAATTGAGATTGTAGAATGAAGTTGAATACTTGGTTTTTAAATGCACACTTGAAGCGACAGTGGCTGGCCAACTGTGACAACCTACACCCTTCACTTTTCATAAATGTGCATAATTGGTTCCTCAACTATTTCAAAATTTTCATTTTTAACCCTCGTATTTTAATAGGACCAAAATTCACAATTTAATAAAACTTATAATTTTTATAAGTAAAAGTATATTCGTTTTATACTCACATCTACACCCGAGCACGTATGTTTCAGACATTGATACTCAAAGCTCTTAATTTTCGGTCCTAAAACAACTTAGAAACAGAAGGAAACAAGTCTATAACTTAAAATTGATTAAATTAGAAAAACTATTTTTTTAGCCCTCGCGGTCCGCTGAGACAGTCAAACAGTCAAAGTCCCAGTCAAAGTCAAAGTCAAAGTCAAAGTCCTAGTCAAAGTCTTAGTCAAAATCCTAGTCAAAGTCTCAGTCAAAATCCTAGTCAAAGTCTTAGTCAAAATCCTAATCAAAGTCCTAGTCAAATAGTCAATTCATCTTAAAACCTTACTTTATTGTGTTGACCAATTTTAAAGCCTAATTGAATCCAAAACTAGTATAAAAACCCACCTATGACCCATTACACTTTGCACCTCTAAATCGATTGTTTCAATTCGATTAAACTCTCCCTCATACCTTTCTTCTAGAGTATATTAATTCTACATTTGAAGCTTTGATTATAATCTCTTGTAATTGGCGAATTGGAAGCTTGATATTTTTCCTATTCGGTTTCTTTTCTTCTAAATTGGACTATTTTCGTTGTTGAATCTTTGGATTGCTCGCATTTTCACGCTCGCTTAGTCATCTAGTTATTTGGCGAAAGTGAGTATTTCCTATCCCCTTTTTTTGCTTTTATTCACTTTTGGGGTGTTACATTTACACTTGTACAAATTACACATACAAGTTCACATTTTTACAATACAATTCTAGTACTATGTGCATTTGCTTACAAACGTGCTTTATGCTTAGACATTACATGTAGACTACATTTGTACTTAGTGAAATCATTAACATTGTACAAGCCGACCTTAACATTGGATAGCGCTATTGGATTGACAACCCGCCTAGGTTGATTCTCCCCCTTTTTCATCGGAGAATCCATGGTCATTGTTAAGTTATTATCCATTTATTGGATAAGTACACCGCCGTTCATTTAGTACATTTATACAGTCACAGGATTGATTTCGCTCATTTGTATGATACATAGTTTACATAATTGCACTGTAGCTTTGCACTTGAATTGTATACCATTTTCCAACTTACTATATGTATTAAAACTAGGAATGCTCACCAACATTTCATATGTTGACAAAACCTATTTTGTACATGTTTCAGGTGCAGTTTGATCTTAGTTCCATAGCATTGGATTTTAGTGCTTGCTTTTAGTAAATTATTTCAAATTTCATGTTTCGTTCAAACTTTTGTATTTTTCCCATTTCATCTATGTAAGACAATTTAAATTATTCAATAATATATTTACATTTTAGTACCATGTGCTTTTGAACAATCGTCACTACGTAACACCTCGATGATTCCGCCATCGGTTGGGGTGTTACACCAACGTACTTCCGTTGTCGGTTTTGGTAGACCAAGAGAAAGGAGAGAGTGTGTTTAATGTTCAGTTTCCGGTGACAATTTTAAGTGATAAAATTCAAGATGACATCACTCTTCGGTGACGGTTTTAAGTGATAAAATTCAAATTGACAATTATTCAATCATGAACCAGTTCAGCCATCTCAGAATATTTTAGCCGTCGTCGGTTTCCCTGACGGCTCTTCACTTTTCTACGATTTGGATTTGCTTATTTGTTGTTAACAGGTATCTTCAATTACTTCGTTTAGATATTATCGCCGAACAGGTGACCTGACTTTGTTTTTTTTTTTTTTTTCTTATAATTGTGTACTCACACTATACACTTTGTGTTTATAGGGTTGATTTTGCCTTTTCGTTTGCTAAACGTATGCCTATGCCAGTTGTGGTAAAAAAAACGAGCTGTGGTAACGGAAACTTGGCTGAACATCTTAGGCATTGATGCTTCAATTGTGGTTATTGATTCCAGCTGTTACTTCTTTGTTCCGGACTACTGGTGTTTGCATTTGATCATGTATCGGGTACGTGTATATTATAATTATTGTGGATTGCTTGCGTCTATCTTTTTATCTTTACACCATGTTCTAGAGTTTCATATCTCCCTCCTAAAAACCTCTTTATTATCACTCTCATTCCCTGTCTTTCCCTCTTACAAAAAACTCTAGAACATATTTTTTCCCCACTTCCTTCCAAATCTTTTCTCTTTCATCATTTATTGAAACTCTGGAACACAGTGTTAGTGCATTTGTTGTTGTTCTTTGACCATGGATGTTGTAGTGGCTCATGAGCTATTATAGCAACAAATCCAACAATTATTCATCTTGCATTTGTAATTTTATTCACCTGTCTAGCAACATAACCAACCGAGACAGTTAGCATTTCCATCAGAATAAGGTTGGAGGTGAAGGCTCTCATCAGTGATTTACAGTGCTCGTGAATTTCAAAGAGAAAATCCAAACCAACAATATAACAAAGTAAAACATGTATTGGCTCAGCTGTAACATGATTGCAAGAGTTTGTACCTAATTTATTTTATTATTGGTGAGGCAATTGACAATTGGAAATGAAGTTGTGGTTTAAAACTTATTGGGCTAATCCGTTGATACTTTTGCTATTCTAAGATTCATTATATTACGTGCAACAGGTAAGGTTCCTTTTTTTTATATTTAGTCTTCGATTTTTGAATACTAGTCAGGTGCCCGTGCGTTGCGGCGGGAAACAACATTTTGTTAACATATGCATTGTGTGTTGTACTTTAAACAATTATACTGTAAAACTTAAATTTAAGAGGTTAATAAGAAATGTATTATAATATAGTACAGATGATTTCGGTTCATTTTCATTTGTCTTCATTTCGGTTATTAGTTAATCATAACGTATCATATTTTATTAAATAATATTAGTTTTTTCAACCCCGGGACACTCCCGAGGTAATCAGCTAGTATATAATAAACCAAAGCATTTTTGATGACATGTCATAATATTATGCAATCTCTCTTTTGAGAGATGCCACATAGGATGCGATGTGGGCCAATAAAAAAAGGAATAAATATGGTTTAAATATGATTTAACATAATCTATTAAATATCTAATCTACTAAATGTAAATATTAAAACTTTATTATTTTCTCTCTCATGTTTCCTCTTATAACTTTTAAACGTTAATATCTTTTATATACGAGATTTTTTAAAGAAAAAAATTACACCAAATTAACGAGCGTTTTATTATCTTTCCAACGAGTACCATAGTGTTATATAAAAAACGGAGAAAAAAAACGACTATTTTTTGTAACCCAACAGGTATTGTGTCAGGTTTGGAATTAGTTTAAAAAAATTATGAGTTTGGGTCGGGCCTGGGATTAGGTGATACCCGACCCAATCACCTTTTTTTTATATTAGAATATGATAAATTATGGCAGAGATTTGTTTAAAATAATAATAATAATAATAATAATAATAATAATAATAATAATAATAATAATAATAATAATATTCATTAATCATATATTGGCAAGTCATTAATTATGTTGTCATATTAGATATTTTATTATGTCATATTAGATATTTCAACCCGGGACGCTCTCCAACAGGTAATTACTATATAGATGTCATTTTTATAATTTAGATACTTCTAATTTTATTCACTTTACTTAGATTTCTCAACCCGGGATGCTCCCGAGTATAAACTAATGAGAATATTTGATTAAAATACCTTGGCGTTATCATTTCTTTAATAAGGAAATTGTCCAATTTTCTAACCAATCACGTTGTCGAATATTAAAAAATGTGCTCTTTTCACTTGGTAAAAAGACATAGGGCATGTTTGGATAAACTTATTTTACGCAAAAAAGACTTTTTGTTAAAAGGACTTATTAACTTATGACTTTTTAAAAGGAGTTTTTAAAAAAGTGTTTGGATTAGCTTATGTGGTGGGGAAAAACAATAAGTTGATAAGTTAGTTTGTAAAAAAATGTTTGGTTTAACTTATTTAGGTAAAATGACCAAAACGGGTATAAGGAGGGAAGGTGTAAGGATATAATAAGGGCATGTAGGTAAATAACCATCAATAAGTTATAAGGAGGTTCAAAAAGTCACTCTTCTCTTACTTTTCCAAAATAACTTATCATAGGCTTACAAAAAGTTAAAACAAAAAGTCCTTTTCCTTTTCCAAACACTTTTTGTAACTTATTAACTTTTTGGAAAAGTTATAAGTTATAAGGAGGTGGAAATAAGGAGAGCCAAACATGTTCATAATATGCTAAAAAAAAAGGGCAAATTTTTATACAAACACCTTAAACACATAAATCCATGGCGTAACTAGGGCACCGCCAACTCTCCGTCCACTTAAATTCGATCATATGATCGATCACCAGAATTCGTCACAGATTTATATAAAAGGTTTTTTTTTTTTTTTTTTTTTTTTTTTTTTTTTTTTTTTTTTAAGAAAGAATTTAATAAAGAATAGACTTAAATCATAATCGACAAGAAAAAAAAGACGTGAATAACTTTTTTAGATCTCATAAACAAGTAACACAACTAAAACTTTGACATTATGCAAATTAAATTAATTCTTATGGTCTCAAATCTTTAGCCTCAACACAATTCCGTATTTTATGTTTGTTTGCATGTAGTTCTATTTATTTGTATGTGAGGAGATAAGAGGATGGATACCTTGGCAAGTTGCAATGGTCGGGCTGCCATCTATAGTTTAGGTAGCTTCGATCGGGGCGTCCATACCCGATGCAATCATATTCCTTTCGAATGTGTGGACATTTCGTAGAATCATACATAGGATACGACTCATCGTACACCCATCTTCCTTGGTATAAGTTGCACTTATCATCACCATTTGAGGTTGCTCTTGACACAAGTGCACACAAAATAATAATTGCACACCAACATCCTCCTTGATCAATCCCCAAACCCATCACCAATCACATACACAAAAAATATATATGTGTGTGTATATGTTGAGAGAGAGAGAGAGACTTGGTTTGAAAGTGGTAGCAATGTGATCTAGATTACCTGGACGACCACTTAATATATTTGGTGAGGTCAAATCTACGATTTAATTATGTAACTTTTTTGTCTTTAAAACAGATCAACAATTTTAAAGTACTTTCTAAGAAAGTTATGACTCGTAAGCAATATTATTAATTAATAATTAATAATATCTAACTATATTATACCCCGGGAGCGTCTCGGGTTAAGAAATTTAATATGATACATCAATTTTACATATGAAATAGACTGATGTATAACTCTAATATTAATATTTAACCTAAAACAAATTAACAATGTACAACTCCAATGCTAACACCTAACCTAAAAGAATGTAGAACTTTAATGTAACTCTAATATTAACACCTATTCTAAAGACTAAACAAATGTACAACTCTAACATACTAATATTGATACCTAACTTAAAACAACGTATAGCTCTATTAACCTATTCGGCTCTGGTTGAAAAAAAAAATCATATTTGCTGATTTAAACACAATTAGTGACTTGTTTATACATGATTAATGATTTACCTGAACACTTTGTGTTTTTTTCCTGTATGAACAAAACCCCACAAAAAAATTTCCCCGTTTTTTATATAGCACTATGGTACTCGTTGGAAAGATAATAAAACGCTAGTTAATTTGGTGTAATTTTTTTCCTTAAAAAATCTCGTATATTAAAGATATTAACGTTTAAAAATTATGGGAGGAAACATGAGGGTGAAAAATCCAATTTTGTTTTTAAATTATTTTTTTCCTAAAATATCTCAATGCCACATGGGATGACACATGCCACACTCAAAGAAGAGAATGTCTCTTTGAGTGCCATGTCATTAAAATGGCTTTGGTTTATTATATGTATAGATAGATAGATACTAGCTTTTATCTCGGGAGCATCCCGGGATTGAAAAATATAACAATTCTAATAATACTAATAGTAATAATTATTAGTCTTGTAATCTATCTATATATATAAAAGAAAACGTATATGCTGACGTGGCGTGCAATGGATGCCTCAACCCCCCCCCCCCTTAAGAGTGCCACGTGGCATCACAATTGAAAAATTTTAGTGTTTTTGAACTATTTACTTTTTTAATTAAAAAAAAATAAACATAAAACCCTAAATTAAATTGAGTTATTTTAGGAACAAAAGATTTTAAAAATAAATTTAAAATTTTATCTCTCATGTTTCCTCCCATAATTTTTAAACGTTTATATCTTTTATATACGGATTTTTTTAAAGAAAAAATTACACCAAATTAACGAGCGTTTTATTATCTTTCCAACGAGTACCATAGTCATATATAAAAAACGGAGAAAAATCGACTATTTTTTGTGGGGTTTCGTTCATACAGAAAAAAACACACAAAGTGTTCATGTTATTCATTAATCATGTTTTTTCTTTTAAACCAGGTTCTTATCTACGATGTTGAAAATCAGCCCAATTGCCATGTTATCATTGGAATTTTACCAGGTATACTTCATCAAGAGAAGTTAGGAGAAAGAATCGCGCAACACTGCAACACATGGTGTCACCTTATAGCAAGGTTATTTTTTTATTTATTTAATTACAAGAGTAATAATTATTACTATTACTATTAGTATTATTAGTTGCTGACGTGACGTTCAATGGTGGCCTCAACCATCTCTTGATTATGTCACGTGGCATAATGAGATGCAATGATTACAACTTCCAACTTAAGTGTTTGTTTAGTTGATTAGGTTAGGAATTATAAGAGTAATTAGAATGTGAGAAATTAGAGAGATGTGATGAGTTTTGTAATAGTTGCAGCTTACATAGGTGATTCTTTAGATGATTACTGATTAGGTTTTAGATTAGGGAATATGAGTTATTACTAATTAGAATACTATGAACATGCAATGATTGAGAGATTTTGTGGTTAGTTAACTTGAGCCATTTGCAATAGGTTATCACGTAAAATTAGATTTTTCAACCCCGGGACCCTCTCGGGGTAATCAGCTAGTTAAATAAATAATAAAATAACCTTGCTATAAGGTGATACCATGTGTGCAGTGTTGCACGATTCTTTCTCCTAACTTCTCTTGATGAGTATACCTATGCATCTTTAAAAGAATAAAATTCTAATGAAAACATGGCGATTGGACTGAATTTCAACATCGTAGATAAGAACCTGGTTTAAAAAAAACATTATTAATGAATAACCTGAACACTTTGTGTTTTTTTCCTGTATGAATGAAACCCCACAAAAAATAGTTTTTTTTTCTCCGTTTTTTATATAGCACTATGGTACTCGTTGGAAAGATAATAAAACGGTCGTTAATTTGGTGTAATTTTTTTCTTTAAAAATCTCGTATATAAAAAAGATATTAACGTTTAAAAATTATGGGAGGAAAATAAGAGAGAAAAATTTAAATTTGTTTTTAAATTCTTTTTTTTTTTCTAAAATAACTCAATTTAAATTTAGTAGATTAGGTTTTATATTATTATTTTTTTTAAATTGTCACATGGCATGGCACACGCAAGGAGGAGAATGCCTCTTAAATGCCATGTCATTAAAAATTACACCAAATTAACGAGCGTTTTATTATCTTTCCAACGAGTACCATAGTCCTATATAAAAAACGGAGAAAAATCGACTATTTTTTGTGGGGTTTCGTTCATACAGAAAAAACACACAAAGTGTTCATGTTATTCATTAATCATGTTTTTTCTTTTAAACCAGGTTCTTATCTACGATGTTGAAAATCAGCCCAATTGCCATGTTATCATTGGAATTTTACTAGGTATACTTCATCAAGAGAAGTTAGGAGAAAGAATCGCGCAACACTGCAACACATGGTGTCACCTTATAGCAAGGTTATTTTTTTATTTATTTAACTAGCTGATTACCCCGGGAGGGTCCCGGGGTTGAAAAATCTAATTTTACGTCATAACCTATTGCAAATGGCTCAAGTTAACTAACCACAAAATCTCTCAATTATTGCATGTTCATATTATTCTAATCAGTAATAACTCATATTCCCTAATCTAAAACCTAATCAGTAATCATGTAAAGAATCACTTATGTAAGCTGCAACTATTCAAAAACTCATCACATCTCTCTAATTTCTCACATTCTAATGGCTCTTATAATTCCTAACCTAATCAACTAAACAAACACTTAAGTTGGAAGTTGTAACCATTGCATTTCATTATGCCACGTGGCATAATCAAGAGATGGTTGTGGCCACCATTGAACGCCACGACAACAACTATCAATTCTTCCTGGGAGCGTCCCGGGGTTGAAAAATATAACCATTCTAATAATACTAATAGTAATAATTAATACTCTTGTAATTAAATAAATAAAAAAATAACCTTGCTATAAGGTGACACCATGTGTTGCAGTGTTGCGCGATTTTTTCTCATAGCTTCTCTTGATGAAGTATACCTAGTAAAATTCCAATGATAACATGGCGATTGGGCTGATTTTCAACATCGTAGTTAAGAACCTAGTTTAAAAGAAAAAACATGATTAATGAATAACATGAACACTTTGTGTGTTTTTTTCCTGTATGAACGAAACCCCACAAAAAATAGTCGATTTTTTCTTCGTTCTTTATATAGCACTATGGTACTCGTTGGAAAGATAATAAAACGCTCGTTAATTTGGTGTAATTTTTTTCTTTAAAAAATCTCGTATATAAAAAATATAAACGTTTAAAAATTATGGGTGGAAACATGAGAGAGAAAATTTTAAATTAATTTTTAAATTCTTTTTTCATAAAATAACTCAATTTAATTAAAAAGGGAAATAATTCAAAAACACTAATATATTTTATTTATAATGCCACGTGGCAGTTTCATGGAGAGGTTGAAAGCATCATTGGACGCCACATCAGCAATGTTCAATTCTTTTATATATATTAATAGATTACAAGAGTAATAATTATTACTATTAGTATTAGTATTATTAGAATGGTTATATTTTTCAACCCTGAGACGCTCCCGGAAAGAATTGATAGTTGCTGACGTGGCGTTCAATGGTGGCCTCAACCATCTCTTGATTATGTCACGTGGCATAAGGAGATGCAATGATTACAACTTCCAACTTAAGTGTTTGTTTAGTTGATTAGGTTAGGAATTATAAGAGTAATTAGAATGTGAGAAATTAGAGAGATGTGATGAGTTTTGTAATAGTTGCAGCTTACATAGGTGATTCTTTAGATGATTACTGATTAGGTTTTAGATTAGGGAATATGAGTTATTACTAATTAGAATACTATGAACATGCAATGATTGAGAGATTTTGTGGTTAGTTAACTTGAGCCATTTGCAATAGGTTATCACGTAAAATTAGATTTTTCAAACCCGGGACCCTCCCGGGGTAATCAGCTAGTTAAATAAATAATAAAATAACCTTGCTATAAGGTGATACCATGTGTGCAGTGTTGCGCGATTCTTTCTCCTAACTTCTCTTGATGAAGTATACCTATGCATCTTTAAAAGAATAAAATTCTAATGAAAACATGGCGATTGGGCTGAATTTCAACATCGTAGATAAGAACCTGGTTTAAAAAAAAACATTATTAATGAATAACCTGAACACTTTGTGTTTTTTTCCTGTATGAACGAAACCCCACCAAAAATAGTTTTTTTTTCTCCGTTTTTTATATAGCACTATGGTACTCGTTGGAAAGATAATAAAACGGTCGTTAATTTGGTGTAATTTTTTTCTTTAAAAATCTCGTATATAAAAAGATATTAACGTTTAAAAATTATGGGAGGAAAATAAGAGAGAAAAATTTTAAATTTGTTTTTAATTTTTTTTTCTAAAATAACTCAATTTAAATTTAGTAGATTAGGTTTTATATTATTTTTTTTTTAAAATTGTCACATGGCATGACACACGCAAGAAGGACAATGCCTCTTAAATGCCATGTCATTAAAATGGCTTTCAATTATAATATATATAGATATAGATATAGATATAGATAGATATAGATTACTAAATTAATGAAAAAGATTTTTGGTAAGAATATACTTTGAAAAATAAGACATGTGGGTGTGGAACCGGCATGAGGGCCGGAAAGGCCCGGCAAACACACCCCCATTGGGGCGGCAGCGGTATGGTCGGGAACCCTTCGCCGAGTATGCCGAGCCTTATGATTGGTGGATGCAGAGGTGGCGGTCCGGCGTGAGGTTAGCCACCACACTCTTGGGGCGGCAGCGTCGCCGGTGACGTGGATGCAGAGGTGGCGGTTCGGCGTCGATGCCGGACCTCAACCACACCGAACGGTCTAATAGGTTTGAAAATGAATCTGACAACATATATGAAAGAAGCATGTTTATGTTCGTGTGTTTAACATTAATCGAACAAACGATTAAATGTGAAAGTAAACAAACAGGGTTATCCTATCTGTGTTTATTCCTTAAAGAAAATAAATGTGTTTGTATTCGTTAACGGTATAAAAGAATGGTTACCAAACACTAACGATATTTATAAATGAATGAACATAACCGAATACAAACATTTATAATTAAGCACACACCAACTAAAAGTAAACGTGAAAATCAATTCGGCGGGCCCAAAAAGCTAGTAAAACTAGATTAAATGATATCTGATGATTTTTTAAATTTCACAAAACTTGACTACATTATAATGACCTAATTTTTTTTAATAAATATATAAACGAATATGAGCGAATAAACTTAAACAATCATAGACTAACCTAGATTAATAAACTTAAACGAACAAACATTGACAAACTTAAATAAACAAATATAAACGAATTTAAATGAACAAACGAGACATATATTCTAAGTTTGTTTTTGTAATGAACAAGTTTTATCATTGAGTAAATAAACAAACATAAATAACTTTATCATCAGATAGTTTACGAACAGCATACCAAAACTTCAATTAATTTACAGAGTTGATAAAGATATATAGAATATTATGTTTTTTAGGCAAAGATTTTTTTTTATTGCGTTTGAAACCCAAGATAGGGTTAGAATCAAATACACAATGAAAGAAAAATAGGAAGTCGTAGGAAGGGTATCAAACGGACTCCGATTGAACTCATTCAAGCGGCATTGGAATCGTCTTATCGAATTCTACGACGTTAGTATTTAGGTCTTCGTTTTTTGGGGTTTTAGCTTGTAGTTTTTAGAATATGCGTTATATCATTGTGTCTTTTATGTACCACTAGCTTATACCCCGGGAGCATCCCGGGTTGAGAAATCTAAGTAAAGTGAATAAAATTAAAAATATCTAAACTATAAAAATGACATCTATGTATCAACTTACATTAGATACTTTAAAAAAAATACCAAAAGATCCATTTCACCTTACAACATCAACACCTAAAACAGAACATTAAGATCCTAAACACTTCAAGGGGACATAGATTGTTTAGCACCAATACATTCAGTCAAAGGTCTTTAACTGCATACAATAAGATTTGAGCTATTTCAGAATATGATAGAAAAAGAAAACATAGCAATTACGTGTTGGAGAGCGTTCCGGGTTGAAATATCTAATATAACATAATAAAATATCTAATATGACAACATAATTAATGACTTGCCAACATATGATTAATGAATATTATTATTATTATTATTTTAAACAAATCTCTGTCATAACTTATCATATTTTAATATAAAAAAAGGGTAATTGGGTCGGGTATCACCTAATCCCAGGCCCGACCCAAACCCACATTTTAAACTAATTCCAAACCTGACACAATACCTGTCGGGTTACAAAAAATAGTCGTTTTTTTCACCGTTTTTTATATAGCACTGTGGTACTCGTTGGAAAGATAATAAAACGCTCGTTAATTCGGTGTAATTTTTTTTCTTTAAAAAATCTTGTGTATAAAAGATATTAACGTTTAAAAGTTATGGGATGAAACATTAGAGATAAAAATCTAATTTTGTTTTTAAATTTTAAATTATTATTTTTCTAAAATAAAGGCCTTGCCACATGGGATGACACATGGCACACTCAATAAAGAGAATACCCTCTTTAAATGCCATGTCATTAAAATGGCTTTGGTTTATTATATGTATAGATAGATTGTGTCGGTTATAAATTTCTCAAATTAGTTACAACTTAAAATTCAAAATTTTAAATAATAGAATTTGAAATTATAGATTTAGGTTAAACTTTAAAAATATTCAAAAATTAAATTCTCTATTTAATTATATTTCATTTTCAAATTTTATGTGGCATTGTCAAGAGTTAAAAGCAGAGTAGGAGTGAAGTTATTTATATTAGATAGTGATGGGAATATTATAAATAAAAAAACGAATGTCGTGTATAAGAATCTTTAGTGATATTTGAATAATTTGTTGTTTTTCTGACTTATGAATTTTATTTTAACTATTGATTATGATCATTTTTGTTATTCTTAAATAAATATTTAACTTTTTTTGTTAATACATGTTTAGATTTATTTTTATTCAATAAAATTTAAGATTCATAATATTAGTATTTATTAAAGTATGTGTTCACACGAGCAATAATCTAGTACACATAAAAAGTGTTTCTCAAATAAGGTATGAACATGTTGGTATTGCATTTCTAGATAACTAAATTAAATATTCTTCCTTAAATAAAACCTTTTTATAGTGTTTTTTTCTTTTAGAAAACAATAGGTTCCTTAAATTCATATTTTTCTATATAAATAACTTTTTTATTAATATATATTTTTCTTATAAATATAAACAATATAACACTAGGAGAAAAATGATGAGAAAATCATAAAACACTATATTACATATATGTCTTATATCATATATGGCATATACATCTATCGTATATATGTAATACGATATACATACACAACATATGAAATATTATATATTGTATATACGCAATATGTGATGCATATATGCAATATATGGTACATGTATGCACTATATGATATAGTGCATGTAATTAAGAGTTTTTTAGTTTTTTTTTAAATAAGAAAAGTTTTTACATAATCCCTTACCTGTAACAATATAATTAACTATTTTTTTGGCAATGATTATTTTTCTTAATTAATATAGGTTATCCAATTTTGAAGCTTGATTCAATTTGTTGGTGATCACTCAAATTTATAACAGATTTTAGGTATGTGAGGTCAACTACAACTGGTGTATTATTATTATTATAAGTATATTACATGTGAAAATTCATGCCCGCTATACATTTGTAAACATGTATGTATTATCCTATCTATTAATATTAGAACTTCATGAACAGTAGAATAGTGCCAACCTGGTCTCTGGCATGTCACTATTGGACCCAATTTTGAAACTTTGGTCCTCGCACGTGTATGAGGCCACGTGTCTCCTTTCCTTCCTTTCCACTGTCTATACACAAACTTTAGATTAGAGTCAGAGATGCATTTGGAGAGAGAAAACAAGCTTTAGGAGTCAGAAGTGGAGAGTGACAGTTTCGATCGGAAGCAAGGGAGCTAACCAAGGCTTTCATCTAGAATGATCGAAATCAACGGAGCTAACTAAGGTTTTCATCTAGAACACCAACAACCCTGAATAAGTTGTGAGTAAGTTAGTTGTCGGCCTTTCATGATTGTAACCATCAGAGACGAGTTGTGTAACGTTTCAAAGTCTCAGCTAAAGAACTGTTATTTCTCGCTTTCGTTGCTCGTCTCTGAAGATATGGAGTATGTTGTGTGTTCTATAAATTAAAAAGGGATTATTTACAATGGCATTGTTTTTTATTAAACAAAATTGATTCACATAAAAAAATTAAGTTGTTAAAAGCCTAAAATTATATTATATTTATATTCAAACTAAATCAAGATGTTTACAGCACCCATAATGCATTGTGAATGGATTGTCCAAAGTTAGTGGACGGACCAAGAGGGGAGAAACATGCATGGGAAGAGTTTGGTTCGGGTTAGTCCTGTCACACCCCGCCAAGGCGGAAACACGGGGATGCGACTTCGAAAGGTTTTCAAGCACAAGGTTCGAGCATCACATAATATATAACAATAGTAGATACCAACCATTTCAAATCTTGTCTTACATAATCAAAATAAAATGTAAATTATCTGAAAATACCGGACCAAATGTTAAGGGTGGCGGTGGGTGGTAGTGAAGGGTGGCGGCTATAGTTGATGGCGACGTAGTGCGTGGGTGAAGGAAGTGGGTGGCGGCAGCGATGAGTGGTGACGATGGTGGTGGTGTTGGGGGTGGGTGGGGGTATTGGGTGGCGACAATGGTGGTGGTAGGTTTTGGTGTTGTTAATGAATTATGAAAGAGTTGATGGAATGCAAAAAAATAAACATGGGGTGGATGAAATGGTTTTGAGGGAATGAAATGCCTTGTAAAATGGATGATTCCATTCGATTGACCAACCAAACACACAGTCTTTCATTACCTCATAATAGTCTTGACGAGGTGAGGCCAGTTAAGCCAAACGGGCCCACACCACAATAAGCCCAACCCATCCAGAAAAAGGCCCAATATACAAAAGCCCAACTAATTTAAAGGAATCAAGGCAGTCAACACAACAGTCAAATGAGGAATAAATACCAACGAGATCTTTGTGCTAATAAACCGGCAATGATTACCTCCTCCCTTTTTGGAGGAAGGTTGACTAACAAACGCCTTTATCATAGACTATAAAAGGAGGTTGGAGGTAAGACGTAAACATATTCACTATTCTCTCTATCACTATCTTTTTACTATCCACATCGCTTAAAAGCCATACTTATTCTCACGCCAGAGGGTGGTCATAGGAAAACCCCCAATCCTGTGGCAAGTCCTAACGGTGTTCTTTTTTTGTAGATACAACTTCACGCATCCTGGACACTTTGGAAGGATCTCTTTGCATCATCTAGAAGACTCGACTACCCTCAGGTTCTTGTTTCTTCATTGGCGCCATCCGTGGGACGGAATTAAGGCAGAGAGATACCTTTCCCACCTGACCAAATGACATCAAACCAAGCAACCCAAGGGGTCGCAACATTCGGTACCCCACATGATCCTAGAGATTATCATCTTTCATCCGAATCTGTCGATGAAGAAATACAAATGGAGCACCCTCCGGGGTTCACATTGGTTTCTTCGACACAGGGCAGACTACTATCTGCCCCACCGGTGGTTTCGGCTACCTCTGCACCTCTATTCGCCAAGTTTGCACCAACCGGCACATACACGAGGCCCATAGTCACACCCGCAACAGTCGAAGGAACTCAATCCGCCACGACTATCACGTCATGGATGGCTGCTGCTACGAGTTTACCCTTATTCTCCGCGGCAATGTCTGCATCCATGATGTCCTCGCCCGCGGCAACACTAGCACATCCTACCTTTGCTCCATACACTCCAGTCACCCCAGAAACCAACCGTACATGCCGTACTATCCAATGCCACCCTATGGATACATGTATCCCTCTGTGGGAGGGAGTCCCTACTCGTATCCTTTCCTATACATGTATCCCTCGGTACAACACCCGATGATAGAAGGGGAAAGAGCCACTAACTCATTTTTTGCAAACTATGGGAACTCGCCTGGAAGAAGTAAGGACTAGGCTGTCATACGGTGAGACGCCGGCGTCCAGTCAACCAATGCCCGCATGCCTTACCCAAGACCACAAGATGCGGAACATAATCAAGGTGGCGATCGTACAAAAGAGGGAGATTAGGAGTTAACAAGACCTTGTCGCCCCCGGCAATGGCCACTTACTCAAAATTCACGGCCAGAATAGCTAACGCACCATTACCGCGAAACTTGAAATTGCCATCGACAGTAGGAAAATACGATGGCACGGGAGACCCAGATGACCATCTTAGTATTTTTGAGTCCGCGGGACGGTCAAAGGACTGGCCCATGACAGCCTGGTGTCACATGTTCATCCAGACATTAGTAGGAGCAGCTCGGGTCTAGTGGGACAGCTTACCTCCCGGATCCGTAGCCAACTGGAATGAAATTGTAAAAGGTTTCTCACAACAATTTAGCCAGCAGAGAAGACACACCAAGTATAGGGATGAAGTGATGCACATATGGCAGCGTGACAACGAGTCCATGGAACATTTCATTGTTCGATTCAACAAGGAAAGACTACAGATTCTTGGGCTTACTGAAGAGCTAGCATGTAACACCCTAACCGATGGCGGAAACATCGAGGTGCCACGTAGTGACGATTGCTCAATAGCTCATGGTGTTTCGATAGATTTATAAATTAAATTACAAACATTTACATACAACTCAAATAGGTTTGAACAACAATAACCAGTTTAATTAAATTTAATCTAAGGCTTCAACTCCTATGTGATCCACAGGCAAATGCTAAAACTTCCAAGCAACTGAATACCTGGAACATGTTAAGTTTGGAAAATGGAGGGGGTCAACTATAAATAGTTGGTGAGAATACATAAGTTTTAAATAAAATAGTGAATAAAAAGTTCATGTAGCAATTACTGTGACAACAACTAAATAAAGATAGTGTGTGAACATGATCTATTGGTAGCTCAAGTCATTGTTTTGTACAATCAACCCTTGTGTCGACTGAGACCTAACTCGCAAGTTAGTTGAATGTTGTTACTGTTTCGATCATCCCTGAATTTATGCCGGGGATAGGCTTGTCAGACCTATAGCGATATAATCTACACAAGTGGCTTGATCAAAGTTAATGAATGTACTGAGTCAGACTATATATACCACAACCAGTTCACAAGTATATGAGTTTATGGTATTATGCGAAAGTGTAATTGCACAAGTTTTAAACATGTTTCACCCCAAAAATATTGAAAACAGTAAAAAGTGGGGATATGTAAACTCACCTTAAACAAGCGAATAAGTATCCACAACGCAATGAACAGCTAGCAATATGATTCACAAAAAATCAACCTAGATGATGCAAACAAAGCCTAGGAAAACACGTCTTAAAAGTCTACGGTTTCCTAGATCGGGCGATAAGGGCTCTCTAGTTTTGGGGAAAGACGCTTAAATGTTAATTGTTTAGTAAAAATATAAAAATAATATTTAAAATATTATTATTTTTATATAGACTAAAAGATATAACTCTTGAAAGTATATAAAATATATTCTATAAATTATTATTTATTTATTTTGAAAAAAAAACAATTTATTTATACAAAGGATTTAAATAAAATATAAAAGTATATATTTTTTTCTCGAAAAGTTTATATCTTTGATCCATTAGATTAGAAATAATTTTGGAAAATTTTTGGCTTTTGAATCGTTAAAAACGGAGTTTTTATGAATTAGTTACGAATAAAACAAGGTTTATATGATTCTTTATATTAAATGATAATTAATGTAAACATATAAGATTTATATAAAAAAAATCTGAAATAAATATAGTTTATATAAATGTTCAGAAATAAAAAAAATAAGCCTTAACTCGGTTCTAACAAGAGTCGAACCTGAGTCTAGGCGATAACAAGACAACAAGCCAACCATCTGATCCACGAGATCTGATGTTTGTTAAACCAATAATAATTTTTATAACCATTACACAGACTTTGTTTATAAGGGAAAACAAAAATTAAAACAAAACCCGGTTCTGAGCCAGATTCGAACCCGGGCCTTTAGCTTGATAAGCGAAACAGAAACCAACTGGTCTATAAGATCAGTTGGTTATTTATATGATTCAGAAATATATATGCCTAGTTTCTGTTAAGGTCATCTTCCCTAAACTAATAACCCAGACCGGACTCGAACTAAATCAACCAATAAACCACCAAAACAACGATGAATCTGAGATTTATCTTAGGGGTTTTACTACTCGTTCAAAACCGCCCCTATATCAAGAATTAACTGAAAGAAAACTTACGTTTTGGCTAGGATTTGGACGTGATGGATATAAACAGAGGCGGCCTGATTCCGAACAGGATAGACGACGAAAACAGGAATTTTTTGGGGCGTTTGAAAGTTGATGAGAGTCTGAATGAGAGGGTAGGATCAATTTATAGTGAAGGGATCGAATTTGAGGAGATTAAGTTCGAGATAAAAGCATGTTATTATAGCTATCGCTTATCTTTAAAATTAACCGACTTAGAATTGGTTTTAAACCGTGATAAGGAATAGATATGGTTGTTTTGAAGTTTAGATCAGGATTAATGAGTTGATTTGGTTTATCCATTCCATATTGTTGATTTATTGATAAATTTAAAAAAAAATAAAATATAATAAACTCATAAATATGACTTGCATTTAAAAGATATATAAAAAAAACTTTATATAAACTTATATTTATACAATGATCCTTGTGATTGTTTATAAGAAAATGTACTTACTGATTATATATCTAAGTTATGTATTGTTTATCTACCTAAATAAAATAATTTTTTTTAACACCATGGTGAATGAAAAATATAAAAATACAAGGATACAAGTAAATAGAAATCGAGAGGAAAATAATCGGGAAATACGCGCGGTTAAATAGCATGCACCGCTTTTACCATGGGAGTGAACGACGATGGCTTGTTACGGAAACTTCATGGTCCAAAGGGCTATCCTCATACCATGGACGAAATGATGACTATCGCAAAGGCTTATGTAAAGTAGGAGAAGTCCATAGCCATGAATCACGCCGTCAGGAAAAAGCAAGAGTCTGCTAAAATTCCTGATTCAAATAACAACCAGGAGCACCAAAGCTCCAGGAGTAGGGGGAGAATGGACACGAACCGGCAGCCGTACTCTCGAAGTGATAGTCGGGAAGATCGGCGGGATGAGCATCGGAGATCTGACGTGTCCCGTGACACATTTGCGGGAAAAGGGGAGAGCTCCTCAAAACCAAGATTCGAGTATCCTGAATTGACCAAAACACCGTCTCAGATATTGGAATCTAAAGACTTAAGGCTCAACGCACCCTGTCCCCTAAAAGACTCCCGGCACAAGACAAGTCAAAATACTGTGCATATCATAAAGGTGTAGGGCACGACACTAATGATTGCTTCCAGTTAAAGAAGCAGATTGAGTAGTTCTTCAGGACTGGAAAATTAGCCCACCTGGTTAAGGACGTAAAGCCAGGTACTTCATCCGCAGGAGCAGACAATGCCGCCGGAAAGAGTCCATGGGAGATAAACATGGTCAGGGTTGAGTCAAGACACGACCGGAAGAGAACATTT
The DNA here is from genome assembly GCA_030844895.1 of Ambrosia x helenae. NCBI lineage: Eukaryota > Viridiplantae > Streptophyta > Magnoliopsida > Asterales > Asteraceae > Ambrosia > Ambrosia x helenae. The sequence goes on along the minus strand of JAUTDX010000337.1, from coordinate 157,178 downwards.
GAGCGTTTTGAACCTTGGATGGAGGCAACCATGACCGTACCTCCCCATTACCGGATACTAAGTATGGAAGCCCTTGTGATCTCTGCCGCGGTGGGAGATTATAATATGAGAAGAATCCTGGTAGACACAGGTAGTTCAGAGGACATAATATATGAACCGTGTTTCCGTCGGATGCGGCCGGAAGACCAAAAAATGCTAGAACCAGCAAGGGGTCCCGTTAGAGGTTTCACCGGTGAAAGCGTTGAACCGTTGGGACAGCTGACGTTTCGGTCACCATAGGGGATGGACGCAAGGAAAGAACCATATTGGTCACGTTCCTGGTGATCCCGGCCAATTCCCAATACAATGTGATTATGGGTCAGTACACCCTAGGACGGATCGATGCCCTGGTTTCAACCGCTAGGGGTTTTTTGATGTTCCCCACACCTCAAGGAGTTGTTACCGTATCCGGAGATAAAATTTGCACAGCTACATATCGCAAACCATGTCGCCAAGCACCAATGGGTTTGAGGGGTCCAGAAAGATGGGTGTTAAACACGGCATACCCAGAGCAGACAGTCATAATAGGAGACACTTTGTCCCCGCATGCAAAAGACAGACTCAAGCAGATGTTGAGAAATAATTTAGACGTGTTCGCCTTCAAGCACGCCGATATGACAGGCATAGCAAGATCCAGAGCGGAACATAGACTGTCAACCTTCCCGTCTGTCAAACCTATAACACAGAAGAGAAGGAGCATGGCCCAGAACGCCGGGTAGCAGTGGTTCAGGAAGTGAAAAAGCTAGAAGAAGCAGGTATTCTCCGCAAGACCAAATATCATACTTGGGTAGCAAACCCGGTCATGGTCAAAAAGCACGACGGGACATGGCGTATGTGTGTAGACTATAAAGACCTCAACAAGGCGTGCCTGAAAGACACATAACCCCTTCCAGAGATTGATCTCAAGGTGGATTCATTAGCACCGTTCAGGTTCAAGTGTTTCCTTGATGCTTATAAGGGTTATCATCAGATAAAGATGGCCCGGGAAGATGAAGACAAGACCGCATTCCATACTGACGCTGGCATCTATTGCTATGCAAAGATGCCTTTCGGGCTAAAGAACGCGGGAGCCACGTATCAAAGGCTGATGGATCAAGCGTTCGAGAATCAGATAGGGCAGAACCTCGAGGTTTACGTTGATGATTTAGTCATCAAGAGTTGCACAGAAGAAGATATCATCACCGACGTCGAAGAGACTTTCAGGACGTTACGAGAATACAACATCAAGCTGAACCCGGGGAAATGTTCTTTCGGTATGGAGGAAGGAAAATTCCTGGGAGTCGTAGTCTCTAAGGACGGTTTCCGTGTCAATCCCAAAAAAGTGACATCTATTATCAACATGCCACCTCCAAAGACATTGAAAGAAGCTCAAACCCTCAATGGGAGACTTGCAGCCATTAACCGTTTCCTAGCACGACACGCGGAGCGGTCTCTTCCTTTCATATCTACATTGAAAGATTGCCTGAACAAAAACAAATTTAGATGGACAGAAGAAGCGGAGAAGGCATTCCAAGAAATGAAAGTATTCGTAGGCAATCTGCCAATGCTGACTGCTCCCAAACGGGAAGAGGTTTTGAAAATGTATCTGGAAGCCGGACATCACGCGGTCAGCGCTATTAGTCGAAAGAGGAAGCTTGCAGACACCAGTGTACTACATTAGCCGGGTTCTCTCCGACCCAGAAACAAGATATCCGACATTGGAGAAACTAGTATTGGCCCTAGTACACGCATCCTGCCGGTTACGCCGATATTTTCAAGCACACAAGGTTGAGGTACTAACTGGTTTCCCTTTGGCACTCGTTCAACTTTTCCAACATAGAATCCTTCTCTTCTTCCGCCTGCCTGATCCGGGACTCAAAGTTCTCAACCTCAGTAGATAGAAGTTTGCACCTCTCCATCTCAGCCTTATTTCGAGCAACAATACTCTTCTCCGCCTCCAATTCCTTGGACAAAGCCTTCACCCGGTCCTCAAGACGCGAAATAATACCACCCTGTTTCTCATGCACCGGAGTAAATTCAATTTTTCTTCGATATGATTCGTCACCATCCGGGCCTTGTCCCCTTCCAACTTCTCATTAGCAACCCGTCGAGATACTAGCTCTACCTCCGCCCCAGCCAGCTGTTTTGATAATTTTTCATTCTCAGACACAACGGAAGTATACCTATCATGTAACTCCAATAAACCAGCAAGATCAGCACGCCAGCGAAGAAAAACCTCATACAAAGCAGCAGAATAATTTACACCGGACCTTAAAGCATTTTCAGCAAGTTGGGCATTGTCCAAACCCTGCAAATAATATCTCCCAGCAGGGGAAAAGGCACATTCCGCCCAATGACGAATGACATCCGGATGAATGAGACGGGTAGACTCAGCGATATTCCACCCAGGCACATATCGGACGTCTTTCAAAGAAGGTCTCCAATTAATACCCGGACCATAAACGTTGGAAGGCATATCATTGACTCCGGAAGAAGAGCCCTCAGCCGGTGGACCCCCGGTCCGGATCCCACCAGGAAATTGGATAGGATTCTTCTGCACGTCTCGTAACAACTGTGAAAAACTTTGCCCAAAGGCAAAACTTGAAGTAACAGACGCCCCAGCAGACGTAAACACTGGTTTTGCAGGAATTGGGGCCGATAAAGTTGGCAATGAAACAATGATCTTTGGAGTTAAAGAAGCCTGAGTTATACCAATATCCGACCCAGGGGTCTGGGTACAAACAGGGATAAAACTGACAGGGGAAATAGTCTGAACTACCTCCGCCAGTGTGGGTGGCAAGGAAACATCAGTAACCACAACCGAATCCCCAAAATTACCACCAATGCAAGATGGAGGATCTTTCATGGTTGTTTCTCGGGACACACTTACATCATCAGTCCCGGACGAGGATAGGTTAACAGTTATCCGCTCACCTGCCAACGACAAAATACACCACATAAATGCATAACCCGGAACAAAGTAAAACAAAGGGAGAAATAAAACTGCTTACCTAGTGATTTCTCTTTCATCTCCAGCATCCGTCTCCTTTTGGCTAATAACACTTCTACCCCGGAAGCAGCCGCAAGTTTCCTCTTTTTCGACTTCTCTTTCTTCTTCTCTAGACCCACATCATCTTGCGGAGGGGCAACATTAAGTGGGTCAACATCAATAGGATCAGCAATGTTCATTTCCTCCATAGAGGGAGAAGAGTCAACCACATGTATAGCTGGGGGGAACTCTGGCCACCGGCCGGAGCAACAGGAGCCGGAAGAAGAAAATTGGCAACAGTTTGACTGAGCACATCAAGTTCCTCAGCCCAAGTTTCCGGTCATGCTCTATTAACTGAGGAGCAACTTCTGAGTCCAGAACGTCAAAATACTGCCATGACCCCTTGTCCTCGCGGCGATATTCTGGAAACAAAGTCTCATCTACCCACATTCGACTCATACCCACGGCAAACCAATGCCCTTTCCAGAATGTAAGTACACTCTGTAGGATTATTGGTCAAAGCAAGATACAAGGGATCTTTTTCATAAACAGAAGATGCAGGACATTCATCAGCCAGCTTGGTTTTTGCCTCCGGATATCTGATGGGAACTCGTACCGGAAGAACACGTTCATCAATAAAAAAGAACTTCTTTCTCCAATCTTTATCCCGGACACTTTGTTGAAAATTGTTTATGCAAGACAAAACACCGGGACGACGATTAAAAGTAAAATATTCCCCTTTAAACTTTAACACATACAAGGGTCCGAACAATTTCCAGGCGAGGTGCCATACCAGGCCCTAAAGCACAATATTCAAAATGATGAATTTTTATCAACCTAGCGGATGCAATTGAGATATGTTTACTTATAGTACGACAACAAGTCAAAAATAAAGTTTGTTACCGGCAATCAAAAATGGGAAAAGGTGAAGAATTCCCCATACATAGTTATTTTTCCCTCTTTCAAAGGAAAAGCCCGATCATCTTTACCAGGAAGCAACGGACCCCACTCCGATGAAATACGATAATCACCAAGGAACGATTGGAACGCCGTTAACGACCAGTTACATACAATGTCGGCAACACTCATGACTGTGCGCGATGAACTTGCTTTGGGTGCCATTTTGAATAAAATGAAACAGTAGGAGGGTTAATATCTTGGAACATATGAAGAAATATTACCGATACACGTTTTTATAGGCGACTCAAGTGGGGGCGTTCCAAATTCAAATTGAATCGCCAAGTGTCAGCACCCTTGTCATTCAGACTGTTCAAAGTTGATTGATGTGACAACATTCATAATAGCATAGCACGTGCATAGGTCATGCGACCCCAATCCCAATTTGGATTTAAAATATGTTCCTTTTTGGATTTTCCACGCCTCTCCGTACTTATAATTCAACTAACAACAATAGGAGTCTAGTAATATTCACACGTTCTTATCACTAGACTGGGGGACATGACGAGGTGGGGCCCAGTTAAGCCAAACAGGCCCACACCACAATAAGCCTAACCCATCCAGAAAAAGGCCCAATATACAAAAGCCCAACTAATTTAAAGGAATCAAGACAGTCAACACAACGGTCAAATGAGGAATAAATACCAACGAGAACTTTGTGCTAATAAACCGGCAATGATTACCTCCTCCCTTTTTGGAGGAAGGTTGACTAACAAACGGCTTTATCATAGACTATAAAAGGAGGTTGGAGGTAAGACGTAAACATATTCACTATTCTCTTTATCACTATCTTTTTACTATCCACATCGCTTAAAAGCCATACTTATTCTCACGCCGGAGGGTGGTCACAGGAAAACCCCCAATCTTGTGCCGAGTCCTAACGGTGTTCTTTTTTTGTAGATACAACTTCACGCATTCTGGGCAGTTTGAAAGGATCTCTTTGCATCATCTAAAAGACTCGACTACCCTCAGGTTCTTGTTTCTTCAATCTATTCCATTCTGTCTTCTATTACAACATACCAAATGTTACATCAGATTTATTTTCTCTGCAGCAATATTTACCAAAGTTCATCAATATATTGTTGTTGCAGTTTAGAATATTGCATATTATATATTAATTTAATATCGTCATGTAAATCGATAATTAATAGAAATAGTTTTTTTTCATAAATTGAATTACAACTGAACCGAACCTGTATAATTTAATATTCGATAAATTAATAACCTCGATAAAATAAATAAATTGTCTGGTCCTAACTTGGAACCAATACAAAATTGGACCCTAATCGATAAAATAATAAGATAATATTTTTTTTAAATCACAATGTAAATATATTGGTCCCAGCGAAACTATAAATTAATAATTACAAAAATATTCCAAAATTATAGGATTGTCTAGTAAAAAATGAATCTATCGTCACTTGGGTTTTTTTTTTTGAACTTCAAATCTATATTGAGTTCATTTTTAAATCTCCCCATTGCACTTAAGAGTTGAGACACTGTATTCTCGTATTGCAACAAGAAGTTGTGATCAATCGAGATCTATGTGCATTGAACTTGACAAGTTAATTAATGTGTAATGTGTGAATGTACATAGGAATTTTGAAGGTCATTGTTTCTATTTTATTCAAACAGGTAAAGTGAACGGACATGGAAATGTTGAAGGTCGATGCATTAATTTGAGAGTTGCTCACGAATATAAGCCAACTTTTTAAATTAATAGTTTATTAATTTATCGATATAATAATATTTCACTAAATTAATATCTCGGTCCCAACATTATTAATTAATAAAGGTTTTACTATACTGGATTGACACCATAATGGGAAAAAAATATTTGTCCAAAATCTCATTATATGTCTTCGGAATTTACGAATCCATTTTAGAAGAACATCGGTTAAACAATAAATAAATAATGATACGTACAAATATAATATTATATATAAAAGTAGTGAATCATTTTAGCTATTAAAGAATGTTCTTTTTAGCCATTAAGCTAAGATAAACACTTTTAAAAGAAAAAAATTATTAACTTGTTGGGTTTTTCATTATAAAAGTTAATCCAAACAATTTTTTAAAAACCCTCTCTAAAAAAAGTCATAATTCAATAAATACTTATAGCAAAAAGTACTTTTAAATTTTTTTTTTTATTTTTTTTCATTTTTATATATTCTTTCAATTGATCAATACCAATAACTCTTTACAAGTGGAAGGCAGGTAAGCGGGCCACAAATTACGTAAGATTTCTTTAGATATATGATATATCCTTATACATATTAGTACCTGAAATTAATCATAATCTAGTATCTAGTGTGATACCAACCATGTTTTGTGGCGGGTTAAAAACATAGATAAAATAAGCAAGTTATGAATGTGACGATAAAAAACCAAGTGGCTACAAGAGAAGAGGTTCAAGAAAGTATATTTATAGACACACATTGTTTATTCATTGATATATATTGACATGTGATATAATCTATATCTATCTATATATATATCTATATATATATATTGCAAAGGGAGTAATCCTACATGTCATACTCTTATGCAATCTCTCCTTTGAGAGATGCCACATAAGATGTGATGTGGCAAATCTAAACCAATTAAAAAAAAAGAAATAGATATGATTTAACCTAATCTATTAAATACCTAATCTACTAAATCTAAATATTAATCCTTTATTATTTTATCTCTCATGTTTCCTCCCATTATAAATAAACGATAATATCTTTTATATACGAGATTTTTTAAAGAAAAAAATTACACCCAAATTAACGAGCGTTTTATTATCTTTCCAACGAGTACCATAGTGTTATATAAAAATCGGAGAAAAAAAATGACTATTTTTTGTAACCCGACAGGTATTGTGTCGGGTTTGGGATTAGTTTAAAAAAAATTGTGGGTTTGGGTCGGGTCTGGGATTAGGTGATACCCGACCCGATTACCCGAAACAACATACCCAAATTCCCGAATTACATACCCGATCATATACCCATGAATTTTTTAACGCATCACATAACCCTTAAACTAATGCGTTCGATATTTCAATAATTAACTGTTTTTTTCTTATTTCATGTTAGTTCTTTTTAGAATGATCGATTACAAACTTCCGAATTCATTTGTAATGGCACTAGATTTATACCCCGGCGCAGAGATTCGTTTTTTTTTATATTTGAATATGATAACTTATGACAGAGATTTGTTTATAATAATAATAATAATAATAATAATAATAATAATAATAATAATAATAATAATAATAATAATAATAATAGTAATAATAATATATTTTATTATGTTATATTAGATACTAGCTTATACCCGGGAGCGTCCCGGACTGACAGATTTAGATTGTTCAGATATAATATGATATGAAGTTATAATATGATTAATTTAATATTGAAGTTATAATATATATACGTGAATTTGATTGTATGGTTAATGTTTTTTTATATATTAGAGGTAGCATATGTGTGTTAAAATTTACTATGTAATCTTATCGGTTGAAAGGGAAAGGTAAATAATAGTGGGTTGGGGTATTGGTTATGCACTAAAGAATTAAAATCATATTGGGCTGATAAGGTAATGTTATTGGGTTGAAAAATCTACTATTAAACGACACTTAGAAATATTGCACGCACCTATGCTTGTGAGCTTTATACGACATGAATATTTTTTAAGAGGCTACTTTTGGTAAATTTTGAAAGAAAAAGTCAAAGTCAAAGCCAAACCATGTACATGTGTCAAGAAAAGCCATAGTATGAGTTTAGATAATAAGAGACATTACCCATGTGTCATAACGATCAAGAAGAGCGTTTACAACGTCAAAACCATTCACAACATATGCAGTGAGATAACTAAAAACTAACTGCAACAACAATCAGGTCCATCTTCTCCAACTGTAAAATTGACTCCCTTACCTAGCCTCAAATCTTATTATTATTTGCTTATACAACAAACATTTCCAAGTGAAAAATTGACACCCTCACCTAGCCTCAAATCTTATCATTTGCATATACAACAAACAAACAAACTCATCTTATGACTAAATAATTCAATTAATATCCTATTTAACTTGATAAGCCTGATCTGGTTATTCATATAAAAAAGTCATTGTGCATAACAAATATATATCATCAATAAGCATACAAATTAAAAATATATATATTTATATAAATGCGCCAATCCAACTACAATAATATTCTCAAATCAAATTCCAAATCATCAGTACTTCAAGCAATCATCAAACTTGTGTCTAATTTGTTGTTAGTTACAATTTCAATATAGCATCAAATCAAATGACAAACAATCAACTAATTTAAATAATCAGGTCAATTGCTCTACAAACAAAATCAAACAATTAAAACCAAAAAACAAAACAAACTTCCATTAGAATCTAACATCACGATATTAATATACTTCAAAACAAATTATGTATTCATATCATATTATAAGTAGAAAAATATCAACCAACAAATATACCTAAAACCCCAAGGCAGACATGTAGGCCACGCGACTTCTCCTTATGCTCAGACGTAAACTAAAACCCTTCAAAGTTCAACCGCCATGACACGTCGCCGCCACCCTTTATATTGTTGTTCCTCATCTTCCGTTTACTATGTATGATAATGATAAAGAACAAACCCTAGAAAAATAAAAACAATGACAATCCTAGGAACTTTATTAATGATTCATACCCAAGAAAGCAATTGTCGATCGCCTTTTCCCCCATAGTTGAAAGGGATATCATGTGAAATACCAAATAAACTTTCGAATCTCGAAATAAAAACGCATCATGAAACGATTTAGGTACAAAAAATTGTGAAAACATCCAATAAATCCATATATTGTGAAAACATGAAAGAAATCGATAAAGTATTCTAAATACATGAAAAAAATTAGGTCGAAAAAATTGTCCAAAGATGAAATAAATCAAAGAGAATCTGAACCTTTACAACATAATCGTGATGAAGAAATCGTATATTGGGAGAAGAAGATAATAAATCTGATGAAGAAATCAAACTGATGAAGAAATCGTACCTTTAGGGAGAAGATTTTAACAAAGGATGAAAGAGTTAGGTAGGTGAGATGAAGGGGAATTAGGGTAAACGATGGTTTATTGTGTTTGGAGAATTATTTTTTAAAACTTATATACCATTGCCACATTGGATGACACATGGCTCACTCAAGGGGTAGAATGCACCATTGAGTGCCATGTCATCAAAAATGCTTTGGTTTATTATAAGTATAGATTTCAACCCGGGACGCTCCCGGGATAAAAACTAGTATATATATATATTGCAAAGGGATTAATTCTACATGTCATAATCTTATGCAATCTATTTTTTGAGAGATGCCACATAGGATGTGATGTGGCAACTCTAGACCAATTAAAAATAAATAAATATGGTTTAACCTAATCTATTAAATACCTAATCTACTAAATGTAAATATTAAACCTTTATTATTTTTTCTCTCATGTTTTTCCCCATAACTTTTAAACGTTAATATCTTTTATATACGATAATTTTTAAAGAAAAAAATTACACCAAATTAACGAGCGTTTTATTATCTTTCCAACGAGTACCATAGTGCTATATAAAAAACGGAGAAAAAACGACTATTTTTTGTAACCCGACAGGTATTGTGTCAGGTTCGGGATTAGTTTAAAAAAATTGTGGGTTTGGGTCGGGTCTGGGATTAAGTGATACCCTTAAATTTTTTAAAATAATAATATGATAACTTATGACAGAGATTTGTTTAAAATAAATAATAATAATAATAATAATAATAATAATAATAATAATAATATTCATTAATCATATATATATTGGAAAGTCATTAATTATGTTGTCATATTATATATTTTATTATGTAATATTAGATATTTCAATCCGGGACGCTCCCAGGATAAAAACTAGTGACTTGTATATAGGTATTTGGTGTATTTAGAAGGGGGGGGGGGTTGGTTGGTTGTGGATGTAGGTGGAGATGGGTGGGGTTGTAGTGAGGTGAAAGGTGGGGATATGGTGCGGTTGGAGTGGTGGTTGTGGATGTCTAGGGAGATGGGTGGTGAGTGGTGGTGGCTGTGGTGAAAAGTGGAGAAAGGTGGTGGGGTGTGTTAGAATGGAGATGATGAAATTGATGGGGTAGGAGGTGGGCCCAACTTAAATTTTTTAAATATTAATTATATTTCTTTTAATTTTATAATTTTAGAAGATTGATGATTTCGGCAATTAAAACTTTAAAACGTGTATAGACCAAATTATCCCTAACTTAACTGGTACTAATAAGATGGAGTTAATGCCAATAACGAGAATGACATATAATTGAAACCATTGTACTATTATGACAAAAGACCAAAAATTTATACGCAAATGGCATTTTTCACCGATCCACAGAGACAATCTTAGCAGTTTACTCCATTGTTCAAAAACCGGTTTTTTAGTTATACCGGATTTGGTTAAAAAATGGTTCAACCGGGTTGATTAGTTAGGTATATAATTTCATAAATTACAACATTACCACAAAAAAATAATCTAAAAGTACATAATTACATAGTAAAATACTACAAAAAAGTTAATCAATAATTAAAAAATAATCCAAAATATAATCTAAAGTTTTTAATTTTTTAAAAGTTATTCCTTAATAAAAAATGATCTAAAAATAACAAAAAATTAACCTATGTCGGTACCGGTATAACAGTTCAAACCAGTATACCAAATTTTACCGGCGGTATAAAATCGATACCGTTTTCCATATTTACCGGATTTTCATCGAAAACGGTAATACCAGCCGGTATTTACCGGCCTTTAAAACATAGGTTTACTCCTTAGACCATGTGTAGTGGAGGTTAAATTTGGAGCCCCTCCTTTGAGCATTTTTTAACAAGTGTCATGTGGGTCCCACATGAGGCTTGAAAGAGTTTGAAATTAACAAGGGATGTACTGGTATGGTGTGACTGTGTGAGTGTGTGTATAAAGATATTAAATTTGAATTGAAAAAAAAAGTGGTTGTTGAAGGTGGAAGGAAGGATTTTATTTGTTGAAAAGTGTCTCTTCCCCGTGAATTTTTTCACGCCACAACCACCTCGAAAATTTAGCGCCCCATTAACAAAGAGCTGGCGGTGTTAGGGCTCCAAATCTGGCACGAAATGCCTCATTCACGCTCATTTAGACTACCATACGGGTAGGGCTGGCAAATCGTGTCTTAGCAGGTTTAACAGGTCTCTGACGACGCGAACAACACAAGTTCTAAACATGAACACGGCTCATTTAAGTACTTTATATCCAATGTTTATAACCCAGTTATATGTTTTATGTACCAAAAAAGAGAAATGATGGATCTGTGTCTCTTAATTCTAATTATATATAATACAAATACCAACTTAACGGTCGGTTATCGTTTCCGTTATCGTAACCACCACCGTTTACCAAATAATTGTCATAACCGCCATTAACCTGCAACCCCTCCAAAGTCCAAACAACCGTAGCATCTCCTCTAAAAAGTCAACCGTTAGATCGATAATCAGAAGTTTAGGTCACCGGGGAACGACGAGGAACTTGCATGATTAAGAAAGTGGACGCCGACAGAAATGAATTGATCGATTTGCAGGAGTTAATCGAACTTGATACGAAGATCATTGATTCAACATAGTTTTTGGAGAATTTGCGAGATCCATTTTCGGTTTTGATGTTGATAAAAATGGTTTGAACTTTGTGGAGTAGATCCCGTTCTTCTTCTTCCCGGTGGGGCCAGCGGTCCGGTCTTGAAAATACGACATATGTTGTATTTTCCGGTGGCGGATGTTGTATTTTCCGTTGGCGGAAGTTTAATGATTGTACGACATAACCGGAATAGGTACGGTGAATTGATAGCCAACGGAATAGGTACGGTGAATTGATAGCCAAGTGTGATTCTGATTAAGATGTTGCTAAGAAGAAAAAGTTTATAAAGTGAAGAGAGGATTGAAGGAATTAGTGAAATAGAGAGTGTAGGGTTGAATCAAAGGATTAAATTAGAGGAACATTGAAGAATGTGAGGGTAAAAGTTGGGGCAAATAATGGAGAATGTTTGTGAGATTGAGATTTATCTGGAACAACTGTGTTTTTATTTGTATGGGAGGCTTAGATAATTTTTTTTTCACATTATTAAGTATAGAGAGAGGCTAACGTACAAAGTTCCTTAACGTACAAAGTGTAAAAAGCATTCTCAGCCATTAGATTTAGGCGGTGGCAAGATGGTAATTAACAATCCTAATCATATTTGGGTTAATCTAACCAAGGGTAAATTAGGAAAAAACACGTTTAAATTTCTGTGAAATCATAACAACAGACATAATCGATGCAAAAATTTTCAACGATTGAACCTGATTTTTCATCGTTTTCAACTCGATTAAACGTTCAGAATGATTAAACAATCAAAAACATTCGATTACAAACAAAATCAAAATGTATTTGCAGAAATAGAAAAAAACAGAGTATGAAAATTCAATTGATAAAATTAGTAGAATCATATTCAAAAATCACCATCAATGCATGTATTATTCACAGAAACGAACGATGTTGATAATAGAAGAAGAATTAAAGAAAAAAATGGCTTTAAAAAAAGTTTCAGATGCGAAGATTAGAAACTGTTAAACAGAAAATCATAAAACGCATTTGGTTTTTTATAAAACGCATTTGGTTTTTTAAACACTATTTAAACTGGTTTATACAAAAACGCACTTGGTTTTTTTATAAAACGCACTTGGTTTTTGTAAAACGCACTTGGTTTTTGTAAAACGCACTTGGTTTTGTAAAAACGCACTTGGTTTTTTGTAAAACGCACTTGTATTTTGTAAAACGCATTTGGTTTTGTAAAAAGCATTTAGTATAAATAAAAACTCACATTTTCCTCACTTTTCCCCTATTTTACTCTCACATTCAAACACTTTAAAACGCACCTTTATAATATGTCCTCGAAGGCACCAGTATTCACATCTTATACCAAGAAATTTGGACGCACTCTTGAAACTTTTCTCCAATACGTAAAGCTCTTCGGCTCCCCTTTAATTTCTTATGCAGTAGAATAATTATTATGGAGTAGAATCCATAGCTCCTCTCAGCCCATACAGGAACTCCATTGGCCTACTTTGTTTAATTTCCTGTTGTACTTCTTTCACTTCACTATACTACAAATATAACACATTGATTTGATGTTATAAAAGATAAAATTAGCTTGAACGAGTTTAAGGGAGACTTGTTATTCAACTCATAAAACTTGACCAGTCAGCTTCCTTTGTGGGTTCGGTGAAATTTGCAGGTTATATGGGATTATGAGGAATCAAGTGAACACTTGATGACAAACTTGTCTTGTAGCTACATGGTTTGGCAGATCGATTAGAAAGAAAAGGATAAAGAAATGTGAAAGGTAGTAGTAACTGATGAGGAACAATTTAGGGAAGTCGTGTATCGGCTATAGGTGGCGGTGGCGGTGGCGGTGGCGGTGGGTGGGGGTAGTGGCCAGATCTCGATCGATGAACTTCAAAGGATGAGTAGTTAGGTTTATGTTTTGTGTTTAGATCAGGGAAAAAGATAATAGGTTTAACTGTGGTTAGATTAAATTGATAGGTGGCAAGTTCTAGTGGCTTCCTACACTTCTTATGTTAAGGGACTTTGTACCCAATACTTTCTCATTGAGTATAATGCATAGAAATTTAGTTATTACATAAATTTAATGTTACTTTTTAAATTCGATTCTACCAGTAAATTGGTATGTGTTGGATCAGTTTGCTCTTTTTGCTAAGTAAGAACTTGCTATCTTGACACTTAAGTGTTTAGCAAGTCCTTGTAAATCAGATTATAAGCACAGCGGAATGTATAAATGAAAGCAAACTTTTTATACTAAGGAAGAGTTATTACTCCCCCTTGATGTTTGAAACTAATAAATGACAAGTATTTATTATGAATCTAAGCAGTAAATGAGAATTAGATACTTAGACAGATTCACAATAAATACAGAAATGGAATAGAACAATGAGAGTGTTTGAAGGATTTTTCTATTAAAATCAATGTCTAAAATAGAAGGTTGAAGCCTCCTATTTATAGACGTTTACATGCATGTATCTTGCTCAAAAAGTAAGTACAGAAACAACAGAAACAAGTTGCACAAGTTGCAACATTGAAAGAAACAAATACAGCTAAAAAGTAATAATAAACAATAAACTACTGATGCAAAAGGCGGTGGGAAATATCTGATGCTAAGTGCTGATGAAGGACAAACTACTGAAGAGTAGTTTTGTCTTCAGTACTTCTGAAGTGAACTTGTCTGGTTTGGACTTCAGAACTTCTGCTTCTTCAGCACTTCTCATATCTTCTAATCAGCAGTTTCTTGTCTTCTCTTCAGTACTTCTATACTTAGCCAAAATGACAGAAGTGAATTAGACTAAGGTTTACAAAAGTGGTTTCACCAATCCTCTTTGTCCTAACAATCTCCCCCTGGATTGATGAAGCCAAAACCTTACTAATTCCTTATGTGTTTCTTCTGTCTTGAACAATCTTCCATATCTCTTTGTACATGGTGTTCTTGAGCTGGTTTAACTGACCATCAGATAGAGATCCTCTCTGTGGTTCTAGATGTTGAATTGTGAGCAGGTCTTGTGTTGACAGTTTCTTCAGATCACTGATCTTTTTGTAAGCCCTGCTTGAGAGGTCTCTTCTTGTCAACAGTACTGAGTTGTTATCAGTAAGTGACCATCTGATGATAGGGATCTTTGACTTGTTAAAGTCAGAAGAATAGGGAACCAGACTTGTCCCTTGGGTTGATGGTCCTGAGTGCTGGATGTCTTCAGTTTCAGATAGCCTCAGGTGGGATTCTCTTCCTTGTTGTTGTTGCATATCAGGCATCTGAACAGTTGGGAGATGGTGTTCAGTCACTACTCTGGTATGCAGCTTTTCTTTGATGGTCTTTTGTATTTGATAAGCAAAAGTGGAAGGATCCCTGAATTGTGTTAACAGAGGTTTCTCCTCAATGTCAAAATCTGAATGGACTATTGAACTTCCTTCAAGTAGTACCATTTTGAAGTCAGTTTTGACATTGTCCTCTGCCTTCTTCTTCTGAGTAGCAGTTCTTCTAGATGCACCAGAAGTTCTAACTACTGATCTTGAAGGATCAGCAGTTTGAAACTTCTCAGGATTTGCAGCCTTGGCAGCCAAGTATTTTCTATAAGTATCCATCAGTCTTTCTTCTTTCCATCTGGATACTGAGGCTTTTGAACCATATCCTTCTGCTACTAACTCTTCTATTATCTGGGCTCTCTTGGCCTTTCCATCTTTGCTTGTGGCCACTTTGTCTGCAAGCAGTTGTGCTCTTCTTGTCAGCTCTTGCATAGAGAGTCCTTTGAGTGTAAAGGCTTTGGTCTTGCTGTTCTTGGTAATGTAAGACACCAGTTGTTGTCTTTTATCTTGTTCAGCAATCTCATCAAGGCTAGCCTGCCTTTGTAGTTCAGCTGCATAAGCCTGAAGTTTTTCTTCATGGCTTAAATCCAAATCATCCTTTCTTCCAGAGATTTCCAAATCTGATCTTCTCTGGCCTTCTTGTTGGCTGCAATTAAGCTCTTCTCTAATAGTTCAGCTGATTGAGAGATAGGAGAAGGGTTTAATACAGTCATTGTTGTAACAGTTGTAGGCCTGATGGGATCAGATGTTGGTTGAATGGGAGCAGTGGTTCTGGAAGGTTCAGTTGTTTGAGGTTTGGAAGTGTTAACTTCTGATGTGCTGACAACTGCTGATGGTTTGTCAACTACTGAAGGATTGTCTTCAGTACTTTCTGATTCTTCATCAGAAGTTTTGTCATCAGAAGTTTCTTCATTGTGCCTTAGGGATTCTTCAGATGTTTGGGTCTCATCTTCTTTCTCTGCTGCTTCAATTTCTTCTATTGAGACACCAAACTGTTTGGCCAATTTTTCTTTCCTGGCCTGATCTTTTTGATCTCTTTCAAGGATGGCCACTCTTGCCCTTATCCTGGCTTGGAATGACTCCTTAGGTTCCCTGATCTTCTCCCCCTTTTTGGATTCATCAATTTTAACCCTTGAAGCAGAGGGTTGGGAGAATTGTCCTTGAAGATGAGCAATCTGTTTGCTGTTGAAGTCTATTTTGTTGGACAGATCGTTCATCTTGGTCTTGATCACTCCAAATTGATTCTTGATGGACAGCTCCAAGTCAGCTGTATATGTTTGGAAGTGATTTCTGATGAGTGTATTCATCATGTGGTACAGGGGACCCTCTGGGCTGCATAGCTGGTTCAGGTCTATGCTTGTTTGCCCAGGGAATTGGGTAGGCATTTGTTGTGAAGGGGGTGTTTTTGGGAGATCCTCATGTTGTACAGAGGATGCCACTCTAGGGGTTTTAGGGATTGAGTGGGCTTTAACCTGTGCAGAGGTGACTGGCTTCTTGAGCCTGGATACCCCTGAAACAGGACCTTCAGAAAGTGCCGTCAATTCAGTAGTTTGAGTGTGTGAAACATCATCCAAACTAATGGAATCATCTGAATCCCTGATGTTGCCCTCAATGAGGACTGTCTCAGTTAAATCATGAGCTGAGCCCAACTCAGTTCTCTCATGAACCTCTTGTTCTTGGTACTGAGGATTTCCTACTTCAGGCATTAAGCCTTCATCAGTAGTTGCCACATCTGAGGTCTTAGCTATGTTACTTCTATCCTCAGATCCACCACTGGGTGGTAACTGAGTAGTAGCAGCCTCAGATGCCCCAAGAGTCTCTAAAATTGGGCTTAAAGACTCTGGTCCACCCTCATCTCTTGGGATAGGGCTAGAGATGTCCACATCCATGTCTGATGTAGTAGTTATGTCCCCTGTTTGTTGTGGTTGTAGGGGACTGACATGATCAGATGGGACATTCTCTTTTAGCCCAGAGAGAAGTTTGGCAATTTCTATTGCCTCTTGTTCAGAAATTTGTGGGGTTGGTTCAGTAGTTTGGGCAATAGGTGGTGAAAGTTGTTGTTCAGCAGTTTCAAAAGAAGAGTGTGTTTCATATGTTTTTCTAAGTCTTTTTCTTTTGAATAAAATGGTTATGGGTGCTCTTGGTGGGGTTTGAGATGGATGAGACTGAGGGGGTGTTTCAGTCTCATCTATTTGAAGAGCAGAATGCTCATGAGCATGTTCAGGCATCTCAACCTCCTGAACAGCTTTTCTTTTGGGTTGGTGGGGTGCAGTTTTTGTTGGCTTGGGCTTTTTGGCTTTTGGTGGTGTGAGTTTGGAAGATGTGGGCTTCAGGGGGACTTGTTGTTGTTCTCCCTGATCATCTTCTGGCCAGGCAGCCGGTTTGTTATGCCTTGAGTATGCTTGTGATGTTAAAGGATTTAAAGTTGAAATTTTTCCCACAAGCACCTCATTACCCAGTTCCCCTATTATGCATTGCATAATGAACCTTGGGTATAACAAAAACTTTTTCTTGGTATTATTGTGATGTAACACCAACTCATTGAAAAATAGTTTTGATGCCCTGAATTTAGTTTCATTCACAATGGAATGAAATATTGGTTGAAAAGTGGAGAGCATCTGGTCATAAGACCCTGTTTTTGGACTCAAACACATAATAATATAATGAAACAAAAGCTTGTATTTTGGTTCAAAATATTTTTTGAATATTGTAGCATGGGAGAGAGTACCTTGATAACCACACTCAGTCATGGTTAGATGAATATCAGTGTTAGCAACATGGTCAGGGGCAGTTACATCATCCAGACCCAGTCTTGTTGCTAGTGTGGCCGGTGTGATGGTCAGTTGTTTCCCTTTTATTCTTGAGTTGAGGGAAATGACCTCATCATCCATTGTAACCGTCTCAGCATTTGCCCAGAACTCATTCAGAGTTTCAGTGTGAATTGGTGGGTTTATTGTGAGAGCAGTAAAATATTGGGATTTGACGACAAGATCAATGATCTCATCGTATTGGGACCAGCCTTCTTGTTTTTCAAGAAAGGCCCTTTGATTGTGTCCCTGTTTTAGAACTAGAGCCATGTGGTTTGGGTTTTGATCGAACAGTGGATTTGCAGGTATAGGTTATTGAGAGAGTTTTTGAGAGAGAAGGAGGGATATTTTGAGTTTGAAAGGATAAGTGTGTAGAAAAGGTATTTATTAGAAGTTTTAACCGCTTGAATCTTCTTTATTAGAAGTTTTAAAACCGCCTTTGGTTAAAAATCTCTTTATCAGAGGTTTTAAACTGATTAGGTCAAACCTCTGATGATGGGAAAAGTCAGATTTGCCCTTTTGACTTAAACTGCTGATGAAGGATTACTTCATCAGTAGTTCCCATTTTCTCTTCAGTAGTTTTGACATCTGATGAGAAATGTTTTTACAAATACTTTATTCATAACTTCTGAAGGTTATTTTATCAGAAGTTACACACTTTTTCAGAAAATTATCCCCATACTGATGATTTTTGTTCATCAGTAGTTTCTCTCATACTGATTTTTGTTTAATCAGTAGTTTTGTTTTTCAGAAGTTTTGTTTTCAGACTTTTGTCTTTTGTAAGTGAAAACCAGAAAAAAAGAAGGAAAAGGTAAACAGGATGGAATCAAGGATGGAAAAAGGAAAAATTTTTTTTTGATGTTTTATGCATAACATTAGTGATTGATGTAGAAGTTTGATGTAGAGTTGGGTAGAATCAAGTGTTAACTTGGATTCTAACTGATATGCATATAAGTTTAAAAAAAAAATAAAGTAAACACTTACAAATTTAGCATTCCAAGCATGGATACTAACTTCTGAAATGTTGATGTGTCAAGGGGCTTAGTGAAGATGTCAGCTATTTGATTAGCTGTTGCTACATGCTTCACCTCAATCTTGCCTTTTTCATAGCAATCTCTTATGAAATGGTACCTGATCTCAATATGTTTGGTTTTTGAGAACTGTACCGGATTTTGAATGATGCTAATGGCAGATTTGCTGTCTACAAACAAAGGTGTCTTGGTCTCTTTGATTCCATAATCAAGAAGTTGATATTGGAGCCATTGTATCTGTGATGTACAACTTGCAGCTGCAATGTATTCAGCTTCAGCAGTTGAAGTTGCAACAGATGTTTGCTTCTTTGATTGCCATGACACTAGACAGTTACCCAGGAATTGACAACCACCACATGTTGACTTTCTTGTCATCTTACACCCTGCATAGTCACTATCTGAAAAAGCTGATAACTTGGTATTGCTTGAAGCAGGATACCAAATTCCCAGTGTTGGAGTTCCTTTCAGATATCTGAAAATTCTTTTGACTGCTATAAGGTGTGATTCCCTTGGTGCTGATTGATATCTAGCACAGACACATGTTGAAAACATAATATCTGGTCTAGAAGCAGTTAAGTATAAAAGGGAACCTATCATGCATCTGTACATGGTTTGATCAACCTGTTTTCCTTGATCATCAGGTTCAACTTGTGTGATTGGTGTCATGGGAGTGGAACATGATTTACAGTCATTTAAAGAAAATTTGTTCAATAATTCTTTAACATATTTTGATTGATGTATAAAAGTTCCATTTGTTTGTTGTTTGATCTGCAGTCCTAGAAAGTACTGCAGTTCTCCCATGGTACTAATCTCAAATTTTGATTGCATGAGTTTCTTAAAATCATCACACAGTTTTGTGTTTGTTGAACCAAAAATGATATCATCAACATAAATTTGAACAAGTAAGACATGATTTCCAACATGTTTAATGAAAAGTGTTTTATCAATGGCACCTCTTGTAAAGTTATTTTTGAGTAAAAAGGTGGAGAGTGTATCATACCAGGCTCTTGGAGCCTGTTTGAGCCCATAAAGAGCTTTGTCCAGTATGTACACCCACTCAGGATGAGAAGGATCCTCAAACCCAGGTGGCTGACAGACATACACCTCCTCTTTGATTTTTCCATACAAAAATGCACTTTTCACATCCATTTGATAAACTTTAATTTTGTTGGAAATGGCATAGGCCAGAAATAACCTGATGGCCTCAAGCCTTGCAACTGGAGCAAAGGTTTCATCATAGTCAATTCCCTCTTCTTGAGAGTACCCTTGAACTACCAGTCTTGCCTTGTTCTTGATTATCATACCAGCTTCATCTTGTTTGTTCCTGAAAACCCATCTTGTACCAATTGGTTGCTTGTTTTGAGGTAAGGGACAGATTTCCCAGACCTGTTGCTTGTTGAACTGAAGCAGTTCATCTTGCATAGCTTGCACCCAATTATTGTCTTTGAGGGCTTCCTGGTACTTCTTTGGTTCCAACTGTGAAATAAAGGCTGAAAATAGGCAAAAGTTGGAGAGCTGGTTTCTGGTAAGAACACCTGAAGCTATATCACCCATGATTTGATCAAGTGGATGATCTCTGTGTTCAATCAGTTGTTGTAAACCACTGACAGGTGTAGGTGGCTCTTGTTCTTCAAACAAACTACTGAGGTCTATAATATCTGGTTCAGCAGTTTTAGCTTTTTCAGTAGTTGTAGGTGCTGAAGCAGATGTTTGAGTTTGGCCTTCAGTATTTGTTTGATCAGAAGTTTGAGAAACTTCTGATGGTGTTGTAGTTGACTTAATGACTGTTTGAGGAGTCCATGGTGTAGGATCCTCATCTTCAAACCTTTGATCACCATAATAAGTAGGTTTGGAAGAAGTAACAGTCTTTTCAGGTCCAAAGTGAAAGTTGTCAAGGTCAAAGAGTTCAGCAGGATGTGCTGGTATAAGAGTGTGTTTTGACTCATTGAACTTGACATTCAATGTTTCTTCTACTATCCTGGTGTGAGAATTAAAAACCTTGTAGGCTTTTCTAGTTGAAGAGTAACCAAGAAAGTAACCTGAGTCAACTTTGGCAGCAAACTTTGAAATAGATTCCTTGATGTTCAAGATGAAACATTGACACCCAAAAGCCCTGAAAAAGGAGATAAGGGGCTTCATGCCATGAAGAACTTCATAGGCAGTCTTGGAATGTCTCTTGACCACAAGAACTCTATTCTGAACATAACATGATGTGTTAACTGCTTCTGCCCAAAAGTACAATGGCAGTCCAGAATCAGCTAACATTGTTCTTGCTCCTTCTATCAATGTTCTGTTCTTCCTTTCTACTACACCATTTTGTTCAGGAGTTCTGGGAACACTGTATTGTCTAATAATCCCTTTAGACAAACAGAATTCATCCAGAGTTTTGTTCCTGAACTCTGTCCCATTGTCACTTCTAATGGTTTTGACAGATAGAGAATATTGTTTCTCTACTTGTAGAATGAAGAACTTGATGATTTCAGCAGCCTCATCCTTGGAAAATAAGAAGAATACCCATGTGAATCTTGAGTAGTCATCAATGATGACTAAGCAGTACTTCTTTTTACCAAGGCTCATAATCTTGACAGGTCCAAATAAGTCCATATGGAGTAGTTGAAGACATGCAGTTGTTTTTTATTCTTCAATAGACTTATAGGAGGACTTATGCTGTTTTCCCTTTAAACAGGATACACAGTGTTCTTGACACTGGTATACTTTCAAAGGTAGACCTCTGACCAAGCCCATTTTTGTGACTTTATTTATGGTTTTAAAGTTCACATGGCCAAGTCTCCTGTGCCAGAGATCTGTTTCTGAAGTTGATGCCCTTGAGAAGAAACAGGCAGTGTTGTTCAATACTTTGTCTTTCTCAATGTCCACTGCATAGACATTGCCACATCTTTTGGCAATCAGCAAAGTATGATCTTCTATAATCTTCTCTATCAACTTCTGGCCTTCTGGTGAGATGATCTTGCATGCTGTCTTTGTGAAAAAGGAAGAATATCCTTTATCACACATTTGTGACACACTCAGCAAGTTGTATTCAAGGTTTTCCACCAGATTGACCTTGTCAAACTGTATTTTGCCAGAGGAGACATTGCCATGTCCTAGCACATATCCCTTAGCATTGTTCCCAAAGGATACAGATCCTTCTCTTTGGCTGATAAAGTTGTTTATTAGGTATCTGCATCCAGTCATGTGCATAGAGCCTCCACTATCAACATACCATATGCTGTTTAAGCCCCTGGAAACTCTCTGCACATATAAGCAAATTAGTTAGATTTGGGAACCCAAGCCTGTTTGGCTTTGGGTTTGCTCTTGAGAACAGTTACAGTTTGTTCTTGACCAGGTTGAGAAATCCATGTCTTTTTGGCAATGGATTTTTCATTAAGAACCATGGTGGTATCCTTTTTAGGACCACCATCAACCTTGGTCATCAGTAGTTCTACCATGTTCTTTAGATTTTGAATTTCAGCAGTTTGTGAAACTGCTGATGATTCTGGTCTAACTACTGACAAGGAATTTTGAGAAAAAGATTTTGGTTGAGATTTTATCTTTTTCTGAGAAAAGGTGTTTTCAGGTTGTTGTTTCTTGGGTTTAAAGATTCTTTCATAATCATTTCTGATTTGATTTCCCACAACCTGTTGTTTAAATTTTTGATTGAACTGAATTCCTTTTCTGTATCTACAAAATTCAGTTTTGTGGTTGAACAGGCCACAAATTTCACATTCTTTTGCCTTTTGTTTTTGATCTAAAGGCAAATTTCTGACATTTGTGAAAAGATTATGCTCATCAGTAGTTTTCAGGGTCTCAACTCCTGATGTAGATGAAACTACTGATGGCTTGTTGTCAGATTTTGTAAATACTTCTGAAGTACTTTCTTTAAAAATGCCAGGATTTCTGTTTAGAAAGTTTTCATGGAAAGATGTGCATTCTTTCCCTTCAGAAGTTTCATTTGAAACAATTCTTCTCCCATCTTCAGTAGTTTTGGGAGAAAAATCTGTTGGTGTTTCAACATGATGGTATCCTATGCCAAACTTAACATTTGAAGCACTTTGTTTGTTTAGCAATAATTGATACCCCTTACAAAATTCCACCATTTTTCACAAGTGATCCTGGTGTCAGCAAGCTCTTGTCTGACATCTCCCAGGTCATTTAGCATGATTTTGATTTGTGCTTGGGTTTCAATAGCAGAGTCAGTTAATTTAGAAACTTCTTTTGTTTTAGCACACAGTTTTCTTTCTAAATCACATTTTATCTGTGTGTATTTTCTTTCTAAATCATTGGCTTTGCCTTGTAAGTGCAGATTTGTCTCTCTTATGAGAGCAAAAGTTTCTTTGCAAGAATTTGAGCAAAGTTTTGTCAAAGATTCTTTTGATACCTGTGACAATGCAGATTTTGAAGTACAGCCTTCAAATGCCATTAAGGCAAAGTTCTTTCTGCCATTGTCTGGTTCTCCCCAGTTGATGTCAAACACTTTGTTGTCTGCATCAGGATTGCACTCTGTGGTGTCATAAGGGAGACTGCTCCAGTCAACATACCCTGAGGTAAAGAGACTTTGTTGAGAGGGTTGTTGAGGCTGTGGAGGAAGTTGAGCAGCTGGAAAGGGAGGGATTGATTGTTGGCTCTGCATCTGTTGAGCAGGCACTTGAACATATTGTACTTGAGGCATATATTGCTGTTGAGGAGCTTGTGCTGTACAAAATGAGCACTCCCTTGAGTTCCATTATTCCTATTATAATTGGGGTTATAGTTATTTCCAGATTGTGATTGGTTAAAGCTAGAGCTTCTACACTCTCTAGCAAAGTGTCCCAACTTCTGACACTTGTGACATCTCAGTTTAGATTTGTCAAAACCAATTTTTGTATTACTGGTCAATCCTGGAAATTTCCTTCCTGACCTTTTATAAAACTTGTTAGTTTTAATGCTTAGCATGGCCAGTTGGTGTAATATGTCCATTTCTTCTAAGTCATCACTGCTAAAATTTTTCAAATCATCCATGATAAAACATAGATTATCAGCAGTTTGACTTTGGTCATTATTGTCATAACCTGGGAAAGATCTTTCTGATGAGATCCCAGTGGTTATGTCAATATTGTCATAAGATCCATAGGAACAAGTTGGTGAATCTTGTCCCAAAAGTGCTGTACTACCTGGTAGGTAGTCATCAGCAGTTTTACCAAATGTTTGTAATTTCTTCTTTTGATCAATTTCTCTCTCAAAAGTAAGTAATCTCCCATGGAGTTTTGTAAGAGTGAGGGAGCTAAAATCTGGCGAGGATCTTAAAACAATGGAGTAAGTTTCCCATTTGTCAGGTAAAGACCTTAAAAATCTATGTAGCATAGACACTGTTGTATAGGTCTGACCATTTAACTTTAGCTCAGACATTAATGAGGAGAATCTTTCAAATTGTTGAGTCAAAGTTTCCCCATTAATATAAGCAAATGTTTCATATTGTTGAGCTAAAATCTCTCTGGTGTTGGCAATCACCTCTTCAGTTCCTCCAAACTGTTCTTTAAGACAGTCCCAAAGTTCTTTGGCACTTTCACAATGTAAAAGGCCAGAGTATATCTCATTTGGGAGAGCCATTGCCAACATAGAGAATGCTTTTGCATCTAGCTCAAGTTTTAGGAAATCCTCATCTGTATATTCTTTAGGGTCCTTAGGGACCTTAACATTAGTTTCAAGATTAACATTTACTGGTTTGTGAGGACCATATATCACAGATCTCCAACAACCTGTGTTGGTTTGTGACAAGGTATGTGCCATTCTCTTTTGCCATATGTTGTACTCATTTCTCACAAGCATGGCAGGTTTGGTGGCAGAACCAGTATTATGTGGATCCATTTTAAAGAGTATAGATTTGTCAGATGACTCTTTTAAGTGATGGATATTGATAAAAAGTGAACTTTTGATCTTTTTATTGAATATCAATAAGAGCTTTGTGTCTGATTCTCAATTTGTTAGATTGATATGTGATCAGATAAACCAATGCTCTGATACCAATTGTTGGATCAGTTTGCTCTTTTTGCTAAGTAAGAACTTGCTATCTTGACACTTAAGTGTTTAGCAAGTCCTTGTAAATCAGATTATAAGCACAGCGGAATGTATAAATGAAAGCAACACTTTTTATACTAAGGAAGAGTTATTACTCCCCCTTGATGTTTGAAACTAATAAATGACAAGTATTTATTATGAATCTAAGCAGTAAATGAGAATTAGATACTTAGACAGATTCACAATAAATACAGAAATGGAATAGAACAATGAGAGTGTTTGAAGGATTTTTCTATTAAAATCAATGTCTAAAATAGAAGGTTGAAGCCTCCTATTTATAGACGTTTACATGCATGTATCTTGCTCAAAAAGCAAGTACAGAAACAACAGAAACAAGTTGCACAAGTTGCAACATTGAAAGAAACAAATACAGCTAAAAAGTAATAATAAACAATAAACTACTGATGCAAAAGGCGGTGGGAAATATCTGATGCTAAGTGCTGATGAAGGACAAACTACTGAAGAGTAGTTTTGTCTTCAGTACTTCTGAAGTGAACTTGTCTGGTTTGGACTTCAGAACTTCTGCTTCTTCAGCACTTCTCATATCTTCTAATCAGCAGTTTCTTGTCTTCTCTTCAGTACTTCTATACTTAGCCAAAATGACAGAAGTGAATTAGACTAAGGTTTACAAAAGTGGTTTCACCAATCCTCTTTGTCCTAACAGTATGGATATCGGTTTAACCTCGGGAGTTTTATTAAAATATTCAAAATAAACCTTTAAGGTATAAAAAAGTACAACTTACATCCTATATTTTGTTCATAATTATATCAAACCATAAAGTTATATAAAACTATAATCAACATAGCTAAAACATATATGTTATTATTATAATTATTTTTGGATAAGCATACATAATCATTTAACTGATTTTATAAAGTATTATACTCATTTAAAATCTGACATATTAATCCATTATTTATAATCGCCATACTAAAACATTCATAATCAAAATCCTGCCGCAACGCGCGGGCAAGCGTAACTCGTTATTTAAAAAAGAGTAAAAAATGGCATAGTGTACTTTCCAGTTAACAGGTTTAATTGTGTTTTATACATTGTTTTGAAAACCGGACCGGACCGGCCGGTCGGACCGGTCGGACCGGGCTTCGGGGCCTGGACCGGTCCGGTTTGGGTAGTCGGACCGTTTTTGCAGCGAACCGGGGTTGAACCGGTGAACCGGCCGGTCGGACCGGAAACCGGACCGGTCGGACCGGAAACCGGACCGGTCGGACCGGATTTTTTAATTTTTTTTTAATATTTTTTAATTTTTTTTTGTTTTTTGGGCCGGTTCGTCGAACCGGTCGAACCGGTCAGACCGGTCGAACCGGTGAACCGGCCGGGGGTCCGGTTCAACGTCCGGTCCGGTTCTGAAAACCTTGGTCTTATATCACTTTATATCACACACATGTGACATGACAAACAAACACATAAGGTTAGGCTCCAGATCCAGAAGTTGACTTTCAATCTTTGACTACTACTTATTCTATCACCAACAAACTCTGCAACACATTTTCGTCTAAAACATTTTCTCCCAACCCCTAATTTCCACTTCTTTCAATTAAATTCATTAACTTTCTACAATCTTTTGCCAGAAACACTCATATACGATCTGGGTTTCAGGTAATTTGGATCCGTCAATTATTTTCACTGTCAAGATTTTAGTTAATTTTTTACTTTTACTCGTACCCATGATGCTACATTTATTTATATTTATATATATTATGTGATTGTGTAGTAGTTATTGTTTAATGTGATGGGTTTTTAACTGTTTCGATAAATTGGGTTAAATCTTGTACATCTTATCTGCTTTTGTTCTGGTTTTAGATGTGGGATTTAATTTTATGTGGTTGAAGGGATTATTTTTTATATTAATTTTGTGCATTTTATGTAGTGGTTTTTGTTGATTAAGATTTTGTGGTTTTTGTTGATTAAGTTTTATTGATTAAAATTGCACCAAATTTTAACTTATTTTACTAATTACATGAATCAATCGGGCTTGTCCCAATTGTTGAATGTTTTGTGCTTATGTCCAAGGCTTGATGCAAAACTACTATTGATCCGGAGGTCTCACTGGAAGCAGCCTCTCTATTCTTACAGGGTAGAGGTAAGGTTGTTTACATCTTATCATCCTTAGACCCTACCTTAGCTTTGCTATTGGTGGGATTAAGATTAAGGGGTGTTTGGGATTGATTATTCAAAACAGATTATGCGTTTTGAAAAAGCAGGGGTAGAGCTGCTTATAGATTATTGCGTTTTTGTAGCCTAAAAACTGATTATCTGCATTTTCAAAACGCAATAATTTAAAAATCAGATTCAAAACGCAATCCCAAACACCCTCTAAGTTGATTAACAGAGTATGATGATGATGATGCAAGAAGCAAAAAATATAAAATACAACACTTACTAAGAGAAAAGCTGATAAATTACTGGATGAATAAAAGGATTTCATCAGGTCTAGAAAATGTATTTTTTGACACAGATAGCTGAGAAATGATAAAGCTTCAATTGATGAAATCTACTATTTGCGCGTTTTTAGTGTTAAAACAGAATAAATTTGGGGAAAACAGTCAAAGTCGGGGCTGTAGACGAGGGAATACGGGTCTGAAAGTTGAGCAAATCGCCTATGGCTGTTTGTCACAATATTGGCCCCGATATTCAGGTTTTGTTCATATTTTACGGCCCGTAAGTCCAAACAGATCAAAAGTTATGCCCATTTTAAGTTGGGTCCTTTTCTAGCCCCTTACTTTTATACAGTTGATCCATATATGAGCGTGCCAATCTTGGTTTAAAAAGCGCGCCTCAGGCGAGCTTAAGCGCGAGGCGACCTGAGGTGCAACTTCATGCATCTTGTGTCTTGTGTGACATAAGGCGCGCAGTGTACAAAAAGCGCAAGAAAAGCGGGTTTGGGAAAAAAAGTCCCCTGAGGTGCGTGCTTTTCGTACACGGGGTGTTTTTGTGCTTCAAAGTGTTATACATGTAGCTATAAAGGTTCTACATTTAAGTAAAATCATATATAAACCTTATTTATATCTATATTTTGGGTAAAGGATGCTAAAGACCTATAGGATATATATAAAAGAAATTATATAATCGTCTTGCGCCTCGGTTTTAGACCTTGCCGCTTTTGTGCGCTTCGCGCTTTTTCCAATTCTTAGATAAGTTCTGTATCAACTTTGATAGCCAATGTCTAAATGTAGCTTATAACTTCATATCAAGTTGAACATTGAGAGCGAGACTATATGTTTTCTTTAAGTAGTGTTTATCAGCATAGAACTCGATACAATCTTTTGGCCTGTAACATAGGGGATAAACCGGAATAAGTTTAGGTTTTTAGTTTTTACGAAGACTTCTTTCAAATTTTTACAAAGATTTGCTTGACCTTCAAAATCTTAATGTTATATATAAAATATTTGAAAGGAGGAGTATATTTGACATTGAGAATCTTTTGAGAACGATTAACACAATGGTAATAATTTGTGATTTTTGGGCATTGTGAGATTAGCCACACTAAGCGATGTAACAGATAGGATGTTTTGACAATGACTGTAGGCGGTTTTCCCGACACTTGGACCCAAAGTCCTTCATACGGCCTCCCAATCTTAACTCTTGACAAAATGTCCTCAAGTTTAGGTCATTTTGATTGATTTCCTTTCCTTGGTTTCTAACTTTCTCCTTTTTACCCTTTCGTTTTAATATATTTTTTGCAGGTGCATCGTATGTCCTATGGCTTGACATGATTTTGGTAGCGAAAAGACTACAGATAATATATGACTCGATATTAAAGAAGTTGACTATACAATGGGCGCTGCAACAATTCCAACACGATACCTGATTGTCATTTTAACCTTCATTTGCACCTTGGTATGCTACATCGAGCGTGTCGGATTCTCTATTGCGTATACAGTTGCTGCTGACGCTGAAGGAGTCAGTCAATCAAGCAAAGGCACTATACTTTCAACATTCTATTATGGTTACGCTTTATCACAAGTTCCTGGTGGTTGGGTAGCTCAAAAAATAGGCGGTAGACGTGTACTCCTTTTCTCGTTTATATTATGGTCTCTAACTTGTGCTTTAGTACCACTCGACCCAAACAGAGTGATTACCTTAATAATAGCTCGGTTACTTGTGGGAGTATCACAAGGCTTCATTTTCCCATCTATCCACACGGTTTTAGCTCAGTGGGTCCCTGTACATGAACGGTCAAGATCTGTTTCGTTAACCACGTCTGGAATGTACTTAGGGGCAGCCATGGGTATGCTTTTACTTCCCAGTTTAGTGAAGTTTAAGGGCCCGCAATCTGTGTTTCTAGCCGAAGCGACTTTAGGCGGTATGTGGTCTTTGTTATGGTTTAAATTTGCTAGTGACCCGCCACGCTCGCAGCATCCAAAAGCCGCTGCATCTGGTTTTGGTGAGTCATTGCTGCCGGTTAAAGATAGTCCAAGTCAAAAGACGAAAATCGACAAAAGTCAAATCCCTTGGCGAAGAATCTTTTTTAGCTTACCCGTATGGGCTATTGTTGCTAACAATTTCACTTTTCATTATGCTCTATACGTGCTAATGAATTGGCTACCGACCTACTTTGAATTAGGCCTCGGATCCAGTCTTCAAGAAATGGGTTCGTCGAAAATGGTGCCGTATTTAAACATGTTTATATTTTCAAACATCGGCGGGGTGATCGCCGACCATGTGATAACTAAAAGAATAATGTCAGTGACAAACACACGAAAGGTATTGAACACCATCGGATTTTTGGTTTCTTCTTTTGCATTGATCGCAATTCCTCATTTTAGAACACCTGACGGCGTGGTGCTTTGTTCTTCTTTGGCTCTCGGGTTTCTAGCACTAGGGAGAGCCGGGTTCGCAGTGAATCACATGGATATCGCTCCTCGTTACGCTGGCATTGTAATGGGGGTCTCTAACACAGCTGGCACTTTAGCTGGTATCATTGGGTCGGATTGACAGGTCAGCTTTTAGAAGCTTCTAAAGCTACCGATTCAGATCTTTCTAGCCCGGAGAGTTGGAAAATGGTGTTCTTCATCCCAGGCTTGCTTTGCATTTTAAGTTCGTTCGTCTTTTTAATATTTTCAACCGGGGAGAGGATATTTGATTGAGGTAAGTTCCTTTTTTAAGTCGTCGTATAGATTTATATGATATACGCCTATCAATGCTTTTTCCAGCATTGTAATTTTTCGATAGAGATATGTTCAACTTTACTGTACTGCCCAAGAACACATATTCTGCAGATAGTCAAGAGTAGTTTACATATTTTTAGCGTCGATGAAACTTGAAATCAATAAATCCCATTTTTTGCTTATACACGTGAAACACATGCCTACGTGTGTGCGATATGTATGATATTTATTTCTTGTAAGCAATCTAAAGGGTATTTGGGATTACTTTTGAAACTGCTTATTTTGTTTTCATGTTTACTACAACAATAGGCGTTATGAAAACGTTTCTGTAGGTAGACGTAGACCTCTGGCCTTGGCATCATGATTCATGAGAACATATGCGATGAAACACCTTGAAAGAAGGTAGGGAGAGTCAATGTGAGAGTGAATCGGTACATAATGGTTAGTGAATGGTATTTATAGGCGAGGAAGGGAATTAGAAGTGAGTAGAAAGCCGAAAACCAGAACCAGTTACAACCCGATGGTTCAGTTATGCTGTGGTTATGCTTACGTTTTTATAAATAACAAAACTTAATTGCCAAGAAAACCAGCAATTATTTTTTAACAATATATTTAGGTTCGATTTGTTGGACTAGAAACAATGATGCAGCGGATAATCGAATGATAAACGCAATTATGATATGATAATAGACAATGATAATCGAATATAATCTGGAAATATGTTCGAATACAGAAACAGAAACAGGTTTGTATGGATTGTTTTTGGATACAATTTTGGTAACTAACTTATGACACATACAAGTCCTATATATACATATGAATAAACATGTTGGTTGGTCATGTTGGTTGTTCCCACCGGTTCAGTTTTGGCGCCAAACAGCCCAACATAACTGCTTTCAACCGTTTTGTTCTAAGGCATATCTGTCTTTTCAGAGTTGTTTGACTCATTATCATGTGCCTTCGTTTTGTTTGCAGCTTTGTTCTTCTGATCCGGTTATTGTTGACCCATCTTGCAGCCTTCTGATCTTGTCCATATCGACCCATTTGCAGCCGTGTACACTGTGACTAACTATTCCCTCCGTCCCAATTTAAATGCCCTTTCCTTTTTTGGTTGCCCCAAATTAAATGTCCATTTCCAAAAATAGAAATGTGATTTCCAGTTTTGCCCATAAAAGACAAAACACAATCACCGCTTTTGAGGATATCATTGTTATTTTACCACATACAAACAAAAGATTTCTTAAAATGTGTGTTTTTGGACCCATGACATTTAAATTGGGACGGATGGAGTAATATACGTATACCTATTATCTATATTTATTCTACGTACATATACATAACATACATACTACTACATATGTTCATTGTTTACATATTTACAAATACATATAAAACAAGTTTGCATTTATACATCCACACGATTAACCTTATCAAATTCAACTGACCCACGCTCACCCCTAGGTGTGATCCTTAACGGTGGTTATCATTGTTGCATCAAGGTCAGGCATTTTCCGACGGTGGAGACGTGGAGTACTGTAGTAGTACGAGGCGTGGATGTTGAGCCGCCACCCAGGAAGGTAGTAGAATCTTGCTACCAAATGTTTTTGTTATCCCGACAAATCAGTATGACTGATTTGTCTCATTTTTGACGACGGATTTCTTGTATATCCGGAGTTTCGGACTACATTAGTTTTGGTGTAACTCATACAATGTTATTTTGAAAAACATAACTCAAACTGAATTCACACATAAACTTCCTTCCATCATCTTATATATTCCACGCTTTGGGTACTAAAAAAGGCATACAAACATCAAATATAATATAATATAAAAACTATAAAACATAAAAAGAGGAACTACAATAGAATCAATACTACTTCAGGTACATATATAAGAGCAAGATACAAAAAATAACAAATAAAAGCGTTTCATAATTGTAAAAAAGTAGTTTTTTTTAAAACCAAGCCTCTGCGTGCAAACAGATTGATACTTTTTTATGACCCCCCCCCCCCCCCCCCCCCCCAAAGCCGGCCTCCCTTATACCTCACCCACGGGTAGCCTGTAGAGCAGGCGAGACTCCAAGAAATAGAAACAAAGAAGAGACGAGTTTTGGAACAATTTTCATGATTATTTTCCAACGCAAGTACGGAATTAAATATGCATGCATGTTTACTAGAGAACATGTACCACTAAGCCACTAGTTCACTAAATAACAAATGTAATTGTTTGATTACTTTTAGAAACACATGTGGAAATAAAAATACTAAGGACTCATTCCAGTAGCTTTGCGGTATCCTGCTTTGTTTGAGAAACTAAATGAACATTATAGCATCATTTTAGAGTAGGTAGACACACGTGATGTGCTGAAGCGTTTGATATCCATGATGATGTCGGGCTTAAGTTGCAGGCCAACATTCCTTCGCTTACTCTCCGTCAACTTAAGAGGCCCAAAACAATAAAAAATTGTTTTTAAATTAGAGGCGCCTGATTTTGAGGGGCCTAGGCCTAGGCCCTTGTAATCGGACTGGCCTAGGCCTAGGCCCTTGTAATGCTCTCTCAAGTTCCTTGATCACCAATTCCATTGTAGGACGCTTTGCAGGTTCCCCCAAACATTGGAATGCAATTTTTAAAAAGGTGTCTAAAGAATTTTTCCTGGGTCCTCTGTTTGAAGCGGACACGCCTTCATCAGTTTCTTCCTTTAGCGTGGAATCCATTATTCTCCATATGGTTCCATCAATTAAACATTGGCGTGCAATGGGCACAAGCCCTTTCTCATTTTCTTCTATGAAATCTGAACTATATGCCACCCTTCCACAAAAGATTTCCATAAGCACGACTCCAAAAGAGTAAATATCAGATTTTCTTTCTAGTTCATGGTTCGCTTCATATTCTTGATCCTCATAAACTTTCAAGCCTATCTCTTGATTTGTTGGGTGTAAGTTGGAGATCACGAAGTAACCAATTTTTGCCTCCCGGTTATTGTCTAACAGAATGTTGCCACTCCTTATGTCACTATGTATTATACTTTGGTTGACCATCTTGGTGTGAAGGTGATTAAGTCCACGTGCAATCTCAAGGCACCTTTGTACCCGGTGGATCCATGTAAAATTATCCATGTTATCAATGTTTTTAAGATAATCATCGAGGCTTTTGTTGGAAGCATGGTCATAGACGAGGATCATTTCATCATCTTCATCACAAAAGCCAACGAGAGAGACTATGTTCGGATGCTTAAAAGCATGCATTTCAAGTTCTGCAAGAAATCTTTGCCTTCCTTTCCCGCCTTGTCTATTAGTGATGCGTTTTATAGCTACCGTAGTGCGCCTCTTGGATGGTTCACCAATATTCTTCTCTTTCGTTGCCAACAAACTAGTGTTGCCAAACTGATCAAGTTCGGCTTTGTACACTGTCCCATTTGCATCTAAACTAATGCAGTAAGTTTCAGCAAAGTTCTCGGTAGCCAACACTATATCACTGAGTCGAAACCTCGCGAGTACCTCCGTCCCCCCCATCAACATTGTGTGCTAATGAGAATATATGCAGATTAGGATGATAACTTCTGAAATTCAAAGAGAGCTGGCAATTATCTGTTGTTCATGCCTTTTTAGGGACTTACGCAGACACATAACACAAAAAGTATAGCAAACACATTTTTCCCCTCAAACTGATGCACAGTTTTTCTTCAAAGTGAAACATTTCCATCTGCATCAGTATTGTAAAATTTGGGTGGGGATTGATTTAAACTACAGTTGTGCAACAGATTTAGAAAAAGGAAAAAAAAATTTTTGCACTCCTCGTTGCAATCCCTTCTACATAATCCTCCCCTATGTGATATATTTGTATGTATGTGAGATGAATAGTAGTTAAATGATGATAAACATGGTCAGGAAACCAAAAATTGTGATAAATTGATGACAGAAATAGTCGTTAAATTCAATATGAAAGCACATAAGATAAATAGTAAATAACAAAGTTGGTTTGTCCCTAAAAGTACAATACATGTTTCTAGGACTTCAAACAAATACAGTTTGTGTATAAAAAATTTAGGCATAAATTTATGGTTTAAAGGTAGAAGGCATAACTTTTAAAGTTGGCATACTTATGTACATATATAAAAGATTAAAATCAAGCTTGTACGTTATGTAATTTAAACTGAAGTGAGAATAAAGCCTACCATCTTTTTTTTGAGATATATGGTAAGTTCTTAAATCGTTGACTTACTTGCAAAGTTAATGCACGTTGAAGTTCCCTGATGATTACTTCCATTGTTGGACGCCTTGCTTGAGTTTCTGCTAAACATTGATACGCGATTTCCGAAAATGTCTTGAACGAACCTTCATTGGGTCCTCTATTTAAAGTAAAACTGTGATCATCATCTTCTTCTATTATTTTTGGATCTATGAGTTCCTTTAACGTTCCCTCATTGAAGCGTCGCCTTGCAATGTGTGCAAGTCCCTTGTCATTTTCATCAATGTAAATTGGATCAAAGGCTAAACTCCCAGATAGGACCTCAAACAAAACTACTCCAAAGGAGTAAATATCATATGCCCTTTTATACTTGAATGTAGTCAAATATTCTGGATCCAAATAAACCTCTGTGCCTGCAATATGTTTTGTATAGATAGTGCTAGCTTGTTGTTTCATAGGATGAAATTTTGAGAGCCCGAAGTCAGCAATCTTTGCGTTCAGGTTTTCATCTAGTAAAATGTTCTCACTTTTAATATCTCGGTGTATTATCCTTGGTTTTCCCTCCATGTTGGTGTGAAGGTAATTAATTCCATGCGCAATATCAAGGCAAATTTGAATTCTTTGCGCCCAAGTAAGATTAGCAGCCCTACCCCTCCTTCCCAAATAATCACTAAGACTTCCTTTAAATGCGAACTCATAAACAAGAACCATTTCACGAGCTTCTCTAGAAAATCCAAGAAGAGAAACTATATTCGGATGCTTACAAGTAGTAAGCAATTCAATTTCTGTTAAAAATCCTTGTTTTCCTTGCTCATCTGCTCTACTAAGAATACGTTTTATAGCTACAGTTTTGTTTATCTTGGGCAATTCATCTTTAGACTTTCCTTCCATTGATGACAAACTTTGAACATCTAAAACATCGAGTTTTGCTTTGTACACTATACCATACCCTCCACACCCAATAGAGTACTTCTCATCAAAATTATTTGTTGCTAGCTTTATTTTGCTTAGTGGGATCTTCAGAAGATCCATCTACAAATAATAAGTTTGAAAGAAAACACCACATGAGCACATACTTTTTTTAAATTATGTAGTTCCAAAATGTGTGGAGAAAATGGTGTTTTATTATTTTGGTAAGCGGATTTTCATTTTATCCCTTCCATACATTTCTTTTGTTAAAAAAAGATAACTTAGTTCGGTTATACAAATTTATATTTTAGGAACAACAAACCAATTAAAAAACAAAGTTAGTTGAATGTGTTATGTATTATGGTGAAAATTCAATTAAATATTTTAATATATATACCATAAAACATCAAACTATATAAAAGTAATTACCTTCAAGTTGTTGGATGATGTACCTACGTCTGCAGCTTTTGAAGGTTCCTTCATTACAAATAACCACAATGAAAAAAATCCGTAAACATATAAGGAATTATGAGAACAGGATGAAAGAACAAGCAAAAGAACAGGCTTACAAGATTTGCATGTTTCAATTGAAGTTCCAACACCTCCTCAAGTTCTTTGACAATCTGATCCATTGTTGGACGTTGCACATGTTGTTGGTTCAAGCAATTATAAGCTAAATTTGTGAAGAGTGCCAACAATTGTGTGTCCATTTGTTTCCTTAAATTAGGATCAATGATCTCATCTAGTTCTTCATGAACACCGTCATTTGTAATCATTGGTTTCCTCCCACAAAGGACTTCAAGCAATAACACACCAAAAGAGTAAACATCATATTTGGGTGTCATAATGTTAGTGTCAAGGTAGCGAGAGAAGAGAAGGCGATGCCTCCAACTTTGAGGATATTTTGTGGAAAGTTCAAAACCATATATCTTGGGTTCCCAGTCTCTATCTAAAAATATCTTAGAGCTATTGATGTCACAATGTATAACATCATAGTGGACGTAATTTAATGCCCGGGCAACACCTAAACAAATTTGAAGTCTTTGGGACCATGTGAGACTTGGATCACTCAGATGTTGGTCAAGAGTTCCGTGAAATGCTTCCTCGTAAATGATGATCTTTTCATTATTCTCATCACAATACCCAAAAATAGAGACGATATTTTTATGCTTAAGACTCTTAAGCATTGAAATCTCCGTTTGCAACTCATCTCCTTGGCCATACTTACAATCTAACCTTCTTACGGTAAAAAAATTCATCACATTCCGTTTCTGCAAGAGTTTTCCTTTGTACACCTTTCCTAATGTACTTTCCGTAATGAGATTTTCATCAGAAAAGTTGTTGGTGACAAGTAATATTTCTTTAAGCCCGGGTCTCTAAGTAGATTGAAGAGGAAAAAATTAGGAATAGATATGAATGCGAATGTAATTGATACTTCTTATTAAAAATATTATATGTGTTACATATATGATATGTTTAGTATGTTTTTAATCCTACAACAATTTTTGATGTGCAATGATAAATAAAAAGTGCATCTAATAGTTGAATATCTATGGAAAACAAATGTTAAAATATGGTAATAAACTAAAGAATAATTTAAATACAATATTATGTATGTCACCATTAATAGGAAAAAGAAATATCTATGAGTTACTCATCTACTATAACAACTGCATAATTATTTTTTAGAGTAGAGCACATATTTCAGTACATGGTTACAAATTGGTACGTCGGGGTACGTTAGGGAATATTTCCATGTTTAAGTTTTCTTTCTAAATAAGTTAAATCCTAATCTAGTGGTTATATATAAATGATAGGGCCATTGTAATTTCTCATCACCTTAATAATATTCAAACACTAGTTGCAGCCGATGGACGTAACTCACCGACTAAACCACGTTAAATCTCTCATGTTATATACAGTAAAATAATGGTTGTAAATAATGAAGCGCGGGTGTATATAGATTGTTTATTTACAAGTATTCTCAACAACAAAAAGGTACATATCATTTTTATACAAAGTGAGATAATATACACTCCTACAAATCATAAATGATATTTGACCTGGCTAGAATGGCCTATGCTCTCACAGTCTAATGGAATCATGCCAATTGTAACTAGAAGGATTAGCATAATGAAATGCCGTTCTATGGGATAAAAAAAACAGAATGAAAAAAAAAAAAAAAAACTCTTAAACTAAATGTGTTTAAAAAGTGTAGACATTCGACCTGTTTGTAAATCAAGAGATATTCTAGATATTTAGCTCAGGTATTTTATAAGGTACCTGTAAGAATGATACTGCCCGTCCGAACGATCGTGCCAGTAAGAATAATGAAAAACCTATAACTCTCACATCCTGCATGACCAAGTTTAGTTATACACTTTTAGACTGACTGATTATGTGTTCACATAAGAGCATTTGTCATGATCTCGTGCCCACATGCCACATAGGATGACGTAGCCCCCACTCACGCCCAAACACTGCCCCAAGGTTTGTGAATTCAAGCGTGAAGCTTCAAAGCGTTACTGCACTAACACCTTCAAAAGGCTGCAGCCCGCTTTTTGCATCAGGAATTAAGACTTTTCTTTTTTAAAGTTTTATTTTTACAAAAATTAAATACGGTTTTAATCGCAAGAACTCATGTCTATTGGCATTTGGCAGTGACGTGAAGTGAAAAATTATGAGATCATAACATATAGCAATGAATACCGGCTTCATATAATTATCTGGCGGTGAATCAGCATCTAAATCCTCTTCCCCAGCATCACCGCCTCTATACTTGTTACACAGTTGACGCAGTTCACGCCATGATTCCTGTCTCTTTTGATTTACAGTAACATACAACATAAACCATAAAACAATAATCCAGTTCAGTCTAAATTCTGAAATGTTGGTAATTTTAGTGTTATCAACGATTTTAGGATATTGGATTAACTTGTTGATCGAGGAAATAACTTTAGAGATTAAACGAGTTAGGTGACGCGGGAGTGCAGGCTCGATTTAATTCTAATTTTATTTGATTTTATTGTATAAATGATTTACATGGGCCTAATTATTTGTTAATGGGTTATGACTAAAGGTGATTGCTAATGGTCTTAATTAATTGGAATTGGACCTAGTTATTTTGGGCTATTGTTTAATTAATTAGAAATGTAATTAATTGACTGGAGGTTTTAATTTTGTCTAACAAAATTTAAATGGCCTCAAGATAACTTGATCTCGATCATATTAAGGGGTGTTTGGGATTGATTATTCAAAACAGATTATGCGTTTTGGAAAAGCAGGGGTGGAGCTGCTTATAGATCATTGCGTTTTGGAAGCCTAAAAAACTGATTATCTGCGTTTTCAAAACGCAATCCAAACACTAAAAACTGATTGTTTGCGTTTTCAAAACACAATAATCTAAAAATCGGATCCAAAACGCAATCCCAAACACTAAAAACTGATTGTCTGCGTTTTCAAAACACAATAATCTAAAAATCGGATCCAAAACGCAATCCCAAACACCCTCTAAAAGGGGGCAGACATGTTCACATCTCAGATATGAGAAAGATACGGTTACATAACGAAACCATCAATATTTTGTTTCATATATCATCCAAATCCAATTCTATCAAGAGAAATCTTTGTCTAATCAGGGACGAAGCATTTTGAAGGCCAGGGGTGGCCCTGGCCCCCCCGTTTTTTGGCGCATTAGTGGAAATTTGCGATTTTCGTAGGTAAATTTAGTCCGGGTTGAGTCCGGCCCCCACCGATTTGCCACTACCGATCGAAAAAAATTGAGTCCGGCCCCCGCCGATTGGCGAACCAATCTTCGCCTCTGCGTCTAATCCGATAAATCATTGTGTGTAACCCGTAAATAGGTTTATCTGATAGTTTTCATACGATTCAGAGATTAATCCAAGTTTTACTTATTTTACTTGAAGATCCATTCGGTTTCAAGGTATGTTTTATGTTTGAATTCGATGTTGAAGACCACAATTAACCAACATGAAGTTGTTTAAAATATGAACTACGAAAAGCAGACAATTTCATAGCTGATTAGCTAATTAAAACTACAGGGAATTGTTATCAAAAAATAGAAAACTTACCTTACCTGGTCAACGATTCAGATTTTGACGTGATCGAGTAAATCAAAGAGAAAAATAGAGAGATAAAAAGAAAAAGAAGCTGATCTTAAACCTTAGCTTCATGATCAAAGCCGCCTTCGACGAGTTCTGCCACGGAGATATCGAATTGACTTTGCCATTTGATTAACAACGAGACCACGTCTCGCCACTTCCTCAAAGCCCTCTTCGACGGCTGAACATCATTTTCCTTCATCAAGTCATCCATGTTTAAAGGCCACTGCTAGCTAAGCAAGCGAGTATGTGACAGGTTGTTTGTAGATAGACTGGTATAGATCTGGAAAGGAAAGTAACAACCAAACCAAAATACAAGAGAAACATGGTGATGATTGCTACTACACAAAAACAATGATCAAGGTGCTTATAGCTTTTTTATAAATTTAATAATTCTTTATAAAAGGCGACTTAGAAAAATATTTCTATTTATATTTTATTAATGAGCGTTCGTCGTTACCTGCAGCGTTCATATTTTTCGAACAATTTCCTGGTCGTGGTCACGCTCCCGGTAATCTTTTTGTTCTTTTCTTTTCGTGTTTTTTTTAAATCCATATACACACACCATCGTCTGGTGAAGACACAACCCACTGCAGTTGTTAGAGCTTAAGGGACACTCCTAGAATATGAAATTTGTTTCATTGATTTTAACCAATTATACACTGTCACATCACTTTACTGATTCACTTTTTTGTAGGCAGCACTACACTGATTCACTTCACTGAAATGTTTATATTTTATTATTTTTTAAGGAACGGTAATTAAACAAATTATCAAACATTATTTAACACGGTAAAATAAATAGTAGAAACACCTAAAATATTATAAAACGTCATCTCATAGCTCTCCAAACCTCGACCCTCGGGGGGTTATCATCGTTTACGTTTCGGAATTCGTTACGGGCTTCTTCAATCCATCCATCTTCGTTTAAAGCCGGATTGTGGTTCATTCAATTAACGACTAATTGTTGAAATATTGCGCACTTCGCCTTTAAAGATAAAAACTTTCCACGTATCGTGTCCGTTGAACGATTGTTTTCAACTGTTTGTTCCTTGAATCTTGTGGCAACCGCTTTCCAAAAACTTTGCCTTCCCCGGGGTCCATGCTCTTGAACATAAAAATAGCTATTCACCAAGGCGAGTTCATCCTCTAAGGTCCAGATTGATGCTCGCACACGGTTTAGTGGGGGCGGGATTGGATTAGGATTTGGGTTTGAGTTTTGGTTTGCCATTTATGATCAACTTAGATCTGGACAATTGATTATTTTGATTAACGGTTTAGTGTGAGATGGATTGGATTTGGATTTACCATTTATATTAGATTAACGGTCAAAAATTTGAAACCGTTTTAGTTAAATTCATTCAAACGGTCAAAAAGCAATAAAATAATACTAAAAAACGACCGTTGCAATTATTATCAATGGTTACCAGCCTGTTAACTAGAACCAGGAAACGGTTTACGGGACCCCTACCAGCACGGGTGACGGCGATGTTGCCGTCCTGGTAGTAAGGTACCCGTGCCCAATTCTGTTAGCGCCCCGTCCACCCTTACAATGTTCGTGTTCGTTTGTTAATTTTGTTCATGAACGCACACAAACACAAACGGACATTCATGAACACAAACAAGTGCTCATGAACACAAACGAACACAAAAAAAGTGTTCATGAACGAAACCAAACACCAACGGATATATATTGTCTTTCTTATAAGATCGAATTCACATACATATATTTACCTTATATAAATTGTTTATTTTTTTTATTTGGGTAAAATAAATAAAAGTAAAAGAATATCAATACAAATTATAAAAATTAAAAACCTTATTAAACTATTGAACATAAACAAACGGACATAAACGAACACGTTACCGAACGTTCACGAACATAAACGAACGAACGTGGCCTCTGTTCATGTTCGTTCATTTATTAAACGAACCAACACAAACGAACTTCCCGCCGAACGGTTCATGAACTGTTCGCTGAAAGTTCAGTTCA
Source organism: Ambrosia x helenae (assembly GCA_030844895.1). Taxonomy (NCBI): domain Eukaryota; kingdom Viridiplantae; phylum Streptophyta; class Magnoliopsida; order Asterales; family Asteraceae; genus Ambrosia; species Ambrosia x helenae. The sequence goes on along the minus strand of JAUTDX010000337.1, from coordinate 116,044 downwards.
TTTGCAGCCCTAACTATTATCACTACAAGAAAATGACCATATATGGACGACACCTGTAGTGACGACATTATCATCTCTATAAATCAGCCTATAGGGACATAGCTTTCTACTTTTCAAACTATGCCGCTGGGACGAAATGTCTTCCCTATTGACGGAAAGTTTTTTTTTTTTTTTTAATTCAATTTGATAAATTAGAAACCTAAAAAAATTCATTTTTTTTTTTGGGATTACAAGTCATCCCTAAAACTTTAAATATACTTATTTTGTTTTTCTTCTAGCAATGAAGAAGATATAGAATAATTAAAATAAATGTGTATTGCACTGTTTGATTGGGAAACAAACTTCATGTAGGCAGCAAAGTTTCCCACAACTCAATCTCTGCCAAAATTTCACCACAAGTTGTCTGTAAAGACCTAAAAACTTTTGTCACAACAAGCATATTTTCTTGCGGTGTATCCTTACTATTTCCACGGGTCATTGGAATGACATATCCGGCATTCATTTTTATAACAATGTACATGGTTGTAGTCGATGTAAACACATCTTAATATCATGTTGTTCGTGTTACAACTTAATTATCTTTTTGTTTAGTATTGTATGTTGTTAATAAATCTTTATATTTTGTAATAAATATGCCTGTTTATCTTATTTTTGCCATCACATCTCCATTTTCGTTTAAATTTTGTAAAAATCAGCCCGCCCCGTAGTAAAGCGCAGTGTAACAGCTAGTTTTCTAATATTATTATAGTCATTTATACTGAAAACAAACTTTAAGTGTTTAAGTGGGTATAAATAACTTATAAATATTAAACAAAACCAATTAGCCCACTAACCCAACGTACCCATTACTTAACAATTCTATAGTTACCTCAATAAATAATCTAGCACTCAATAATTAAGCCATGTTCACTTTAACGTAACATGACGAAGTTTACTAAATCAATGTAGTACTTGTTGTCCAGGAAAATATATAATATTTTATGTATCTTAACAAGATTGATTCATGTGATTCATATGTTTTCTTAGAATTGTATAATAATTAAAAAGTATTTTTAAATATTTGATATGCACTAATTGTAGATTTGACCTCGCCAAATAATTCAAGTACCCCTTTCACCTGTTAGTGATCCAGATCACATTGTTCCCTCCTTCAAACAAAGTCAATCTCTCTCTCTCTCTCTCTATATATATATATATATACACACACACACACATAGCCATATATAGTTTTTGGGTGTGTAATGGTGATGGGTTGGAGGATTGAAGGAGGATATTGGTGTGCACTTGTTATTTTGTGTGCACTTGTGTCAAGAGCAACATCGAATGGTGGCGATAATTGCGACTTGTACCAAGGAAGGTGGGTGTATGATGAGTCGTATCCTATGTATGATTCAACAAAATGTCCCAACATTCGAAAGGAATACGATTGCATCAAGTATGGACGACCCGATCGAAGCTACCTAAAGTTCCGATGGCAGCCTGACCATTGCAACTTGCCAAGGTAATATATATATTTCACCTCATATATACTTCAAACATATACACATCATGTACATACATAACTAAATGCAAACAAACATAAACATACGGGTGAGTGTGGAGGCTAAGAATCTAAGATGCTAGATCTAAAATTTGTTCACATGCATGCGTAGAATTTTTCTTGTAGATTCTATATAAGTTCGTATTATGAAAAAAAAAAAAAAATCCAAATTTCAACATTATATAAATTTGTGACGTATATAAGGTATTGCATGTATATAAGATTCCCGTTTTTGTGGTGTATCATGTGTATTTTTAAGAAGTAAAAAGATCATGGTTATTTCTAATAATTATAAAACCAAGTGAATGAGATCTAATTTATAGTTACAAAAAAAAAAAAAAAAAAAAAAAAAAAAAAACCCATCTATTATTCTCTTTTTTTATTGAAAAAACCAAGTGAATGAGATCTGAATAAAAGAAAGTTGTCCCATCTATTATACTATTTTTTGAAGGCGTAAGTGTTTAATCATTTAGACTTCGGGGTTGTTTGGCAATTCTAAATGGGTAAGTGTTGAATCAGTAAGATGTCTGAACCATTAAGTATTAAACCAGTAAAGGTCTGAACCATTTAGACTTAGTGGCTGTTTGGCAATTCTGAATTGGTAAATGTTGAATCAGTAAGTGGTCTAAATCATTAAGTGTTGAACCAGTAAGAGGTATGAACCATTCAAAGTCAGTTCTATGTCTTACCCATTCAAAGGCAAATGTCTGGCCGATTCAGACATCTGCTCACGAAACAAACAACCTGAATGAACTATGTTTGACTGATTCAGACATTTGTCCCATTATGAGCTGAAATAAACAGCCCCTCAGTATAATGCTTACCCATTCAGAGGCAAAGTCTGACCGATTCAGACATCTGCTCGCGAAACAAGCAGTTTGAATGAACTATGTATGACTGATTCAGACATCTGTTCCATTATATAAAGAGCTAAAACAAGCAGCCCCTAAGAGCATCCACGATGCAAGCATGGTGGATAGTCTGCCCAAAACAAACCGACTGACTTTTGTGTTTTATGCATTGGAGGAGGTTGGTGAAATTTTGTCCGTCCACTCTAGCGGACGGTTCGCTAGAGTAGGAGGGGGCTCTAAGTACTTTATATTATTAAATTAAAAAAAAAAATTGTGTGTGTGGTATAAATTAAATAAAAAGGAAAATTAGGTGATAAGGTGAATGTTTGGAATGATTTATGATTAGAGAAAAAAAATAGTTTGTAAATTGGAATGATTTAAAATAATGTGGCATGATAAAGCGTCATATCAAAATCTGTTTCCATTCTTCACTTCCATCTTAGAACCTGTGTTATATACTCCTCTTTGATCTCACACCTTTTTTATATTATTTTAAATATTTAAATATAAAGTTACTAAAAATAAATGAAAGATAGAGAGTGGATGATTGTGGGATGAAAGTGGCCGTTGCATAATTCAAAAAGACTTCCAAGGGTGCGGGAGATTGGGATGGTGACACAGTGTGTCACACACCATTCCAATATTCTCACTATATAGTATCCTATTTGTTTCAACATATTTATTTTCAAGAAAAATTGTGAAAATATTTTTTTGGCTGAGGAAATTCATTAAAATTAAACTCAACTTCACAAAATAGCCTGCTACGTTTTTTTTTTTCCCAATAATTTTCACTTATCACTGAACGATGAAATAGAACCGTGACCCAACCGTGCATTTAATTTCTACCTCAAAGGACCACTACATATTTCATTGTCAACCTATCCCACATATTTACATCTCAAATTCTCAATGTATACATTGAAAAATGAATAAATTTGTTTGTGAATAGATATATAGCTAAATAAATGAATATGCACACAATACATTTTCAATAGTAGTATCTTAAATATAAAGAAATTACATTACATACAATTCGTTCTTGTGGTTTACACAGCTTATTAGTTTACTCAATTTTTCTTGCAGATTTAATGCCCGAAATTTCCTAAGAAAAATGAGGGGTAAAAAAATAATGTACATAGGAGATTCAATCACCTTAAACCAGTGGCAATCAATGGTGTGCCTTCTTCGTGCTGCCTTGCCACCACAATCCGTCATCACAACGAAAACAATTAACTCAACTACAACTGTCATGTTTAAGGTTATCAACTCGATCTTTTCAGACATTATTTATATATCATTTCATGTATCATTAATACGCATTTTAAAAAAAGTTAATGAACATACTATAGTGTCGAATTGTAGGATTTTGGAGTTTCAGTTTCAATCTTCTTGTCTAACTACTTGGTTGACATTGTCGAAGAGAAATTTGGTCGCGTTTTGAAACTTGATTCGATTAGAAATGGAGATGTATGGAAGGAAAACAATGTTTTGATCTTTAATACATGGCTTTGGTGGTATCGTCGTGGAATAAAACAACCGTACGTGTATACTTATACATTTGGTACATGTGACAATTATATGTAACCATTGATAGTGTACTCACATAACCATTTGATGCAGTTGGGATTATATCCAAATACGTAGAAAGATATGGAAGGACATGGATCGGATGGTTGCATTTCGTGCGGCTTTAAAGACTTGGGCAAATTGGGTCGATATGAATGTAAACACCAAGAGAACGAAGGTGTTTTTCCAAGGAGTTTCCCCCTCTCATTATAAGTAACATTTTCTTACTCTTTTTTATGTAAGAGATAGTTCACACCATATAAGGAAGTGTTTAGGATTGATTATTCAAAACAGATTATGCGTTTTGAAAAGGCAAGGGTGGAGCTACTTATAGATTATTGCATTTTGATAGCCTAAAAAATTGATTATCTGCGTTTTCAAAACACAATCCAAACACTAAAAACTGATTATTTGCGTTTTCAAAACGCAATAATCTAAAAATCAGTTTCAAAACGCAATCTCAAACACCCTCTAAATCTAACTTCCTGGCTTCTAGTTATCACTGAAACTAATATATTTTTTTTATAAGTTTTACATCTATCTCCCCTCTCATAACATTTGAAAATAAAATTTAAATAAATGTAGTTATATACACAGATTTAACCTTAAAAATTACATTAAAAGATTTCAGTCACTTTTTTTATTTAGCTTCTTTGATATTTGTTTTTTCGACATACATTGGTAAGTTTAGATTTATTCATAATTAAACATCTTACAACAAATTGTATAATATATTTGTAGAATATTGGTATCAAAGAATTAGGCCAAAACTTGTCCTTGATATTAATTGTGATAATTAGATTACATAACCTTCCATCTATATATATATATTTTTTTTAACAGAAACTTTCATTAAAACAACGGCGAAAACGCTCAAAAAAACTAAGCGCCGCCTCTAATCACACATGTACAACGGGAATTTATTCCAATCCTTCCATTCTATACAATTAAACTTTGACCTATTTTTCAACCAAATAAAAGTCTTCGATTTAATTTCCGCCACCACTTCAATCGGTTTCATTTGTTTATCCTGGAAGACTTTAACGTTTCGCGCATTCCATAAGGCCCATGTGCCGATCCAAATAATGCCTCTTATGATTTTTTTTCTCCATTTCCCGCCGTGAAAATTTTTGTAAAGCAAAATAAGATCCTCATAATCGTATGCAAAAAACGGAACTAACCTGCACCACAGGAAAATGCTGCTCCAGACGCTATAAGCAAAGCCACATCGAACCAAACAATGGCCAACATCCTCGTCAACCGTCTGACAAAGGGGACAGGAACTATCTGAAATATTAATTCGCCGACTGACAAGCGCTCTCCTTGTAGGAAGTCTTTCAAGCCCAGCACGCCACGCACAAATATTAACTTTCAGGGGCACCCAACTCTCCCACTTAAATTTGAAATCGGCAATCCCATTATCGTCTTCTGTCAGCAGCCTTCTACATTTTGCGACTGAGAACGTGTCTTTGGAATCATTCCCCCAAGACCAGAAATCACCGGAATCCACAAGCTTGACAGACCCCAACAAACGCTCTAAATCCTGGAACTCCGATATCTCCTCCACCGTATTCGGACTTCTGCGCCAATTCTCCACAAACCTCCCTCCGCTGTTACCCATCTGAATTCTGTCTTTAATTCTGCAGCCCTTGTTTAACTCCAGTTTGAACAAGCAGGGCCAGCGAACCTTTAAAATGGTGTCCCCGACCCACAAATCACCCCAAAAACTAATCTGGTCGCCTTTACCAACGTTACCCCTCGTGTATTGCACTAGAGGTTTGCCTTTGACCTGTTTTTGGATCAGCGCCTTTACTGTAGTCTTCCAACTTCCTGTCATCGAATTTTTGACCGGTAACCAGTTCCAAGAACCTCTCCCATAGTGGACAAAATCTATGATCTTTCGCCATAACGAGTCCGGTTCTGTATTGTATCTCCACCCCCATTTAGCTAAGAGCGCCAAATTAACGTCTCTTAGCCTAGCTATACCCAACCCCCCTTTCTTTTTATCAACCGAAATCCTCTCCCACGCGACCCAATGAATTCTCTTTACATCATCCGTCCCCGACCAAAGGAATTTCCGCATCAAGGATTCTAATGTATCAACAACCTTCCCTGGCGCTTTGTAGATGGAAAGATAATAGATAGGGAGGCTAGCTAGCACCGATTTAACTAGGGTTAGCCTTCCTCCAATTGAAAGAGTGTTCGCTTTCCATGACGATAGCCGATTCTGAACCGTCTCAATCACTGGCTTCCAATTCGAAACTCTAGACATATTGGCACCCACCCGGATACCTAAGTAATCAAATGGAAAACATCCAACCTTACACCCTATAGAAAACGCCATACTTTCCACTTCCTCCCTATTAACTCCTATCCCATATAAACAGGATTTGTTAAAATTGATTTTCATTCCAGAACAATAGTTAAAAACCCGCAAGACCCGAGCCACACTATCCACATTTTCCTTCGACCAATCACCAATAATCAAGGCGTCGTCCGCATATAACATGTGAGACAAAACCGAGCTATTATCCAACCTAATCCCCTTGAACTCCCCCTCCGCCACCGCCTTTTCCATCATGCAATGTAATACCTCCATCACCACCAGAAACAAAAAAGGAGATAACGGATCCCCTTGCCGAACTCCCTTATGACATTGGAATTCGTAAGTAGGAGATCCATTTACCAGAATAGCCGATCTAGCTGATTTCAGAACCCCCTTCACCCAACCACACCATTTATCATGGAACCCCATTTGCTCGAGAGTAGAAATTAAGAAAGCCCAATTTACGTTATCATAGGCCTTCTCGAAATCTAACTTGAGCAAAAACGCCTTCTTCCCAGACTTCTTAACCCATCCTATCATTTCATTAATAACCAACGGACCATCAAGAATAAATCTACCTTTGATAAATGCCGATTGAGTATTAGAAATGATAGTGCCGACCACTTTCGACATCCTTAAAGCCAACACCTTCGAGATGCTTTTACTGATGATACCTATTAAATTAATCGGTCTGTAATCCTTAAGCCCCACCGGAGTTTTACACTTCGGAATTAAAGTAATAAACGATGAACTACACCCTTTACCGAAGGACCCATCTTCAAAAAAATTATTAAATATCTTCATAAAATCATCTTCTAATAATCCCCAGAAAAACTTAACGAACCTGAAGTTGAATCCGTCCGGACCAGGGGCTCGGTCCGAACCACATTCAAAAATAGCTGTTTTTATTTCCTCTCGCGTGAAGCTTTTAACCAGCCAATCTCTATTTTCTTCATTTAAAACTTTCAAGTTATGACACCGAATGGTTGGCCTATCTGTTTCGGTCTCAGCAAACATGTTTCGGTAGTGCCTCAAAACCTCTTTCTTCACCAATGTTGGTTTAGACACCCAGTTGCCTTCAACCATAATACCTGGAATAGCGTTTTGAGCCTTCCTTCCATTTATAAACCCGTGAAAAAAGGCGGTATTATCATCTCCTTCCGCGGCCCATCTAATCCTAGACTTCTGTTTGATGTCTCGGATTGAACAGGCGTTCAACTGGTCCACTTCCTTCTTACACGTCTCCCAAATCCAAGCCTCATCTTCCTCGAGATTTCGGGATTCCATGATTTTTTCAATATGCTCCATATCTTCTTTCAACCTGTTCATTTCTTCCCCTTCTTTCTTTATGACTCCCCTCCACCATTCTTTTAAAACATTTCTCAGGAAACGGAATTTAGCATTAAGCAAGAATCCTATTGAACTAGGATACATTTCTCAGGAAACCTTCCATCTATATATAACCTACCTATCCTTATTGAACTAGGATACATTATAATTATCTATTCCTTTTGATAATTATCTAAACAAGAATCCTATTTCACCTTTATTAGGAAGCTAAAAACTATCTCAAAAATACTCCCTTCAAGTTTGTAGGTTGGTTCCTTTTTTACCCAAACCTACACAAGATTACGCCAACAATCACCCCCTAATCTTGTGACACCGATAAGTTCCTTCATCTCGATGAATTTTAATCTTGGTAGCGCCTTAGTAAGAATATCCGCCCTTTGTAGATTCCCACTTACATGCTCCACTTCAATTTGTTCACGACCGACACATTCTCTAATGAAATGATATCGTGTGTGAATATGTTTACTCTTACCAAAGAAAACCGGGTTCTTCATTAACTCTATAGCCGAAGAATTATCCACTTTAAGAATTATTTTCTGTTCTTCACCACCGGTTATTTCAGCCAATAAACTTCTTAGCCATAATGCTTGACATGCAGCAGACGTTGCTGCCATGAACTCTGCTTCACACGAGGATAACGCGACTGTGTTCTGTTTTTGAGAACTCCAGGTTATTGGTGCATCATCATAGTAGAACACTGTTCCGGTAGTACTACGCCCGTCATTAACATCTACCGTGTAGCTACTATCACTAAACCCGTATAACACCCTGCTTCCATCTCTTGGATATATTATACCAAGATCAAGGCTACCTTTTAAATATCGAAGCACATGTTTCACTGCCTGTGCATGATTTTGAGTCGGGTTTTGCATAAACCGGCTTACGTATCCAACCGCATAGCTTAGATCTGGCCGCGTGTGTGTCAAGTATCGAAGACACCCAACTATTTTCCGGTATTCAGTCGGATCAGCTGCTGGACCTTCATCATTCTTAGAAAGTTTCAAACCTGGATCCATCGGAAACTGAGTCGCATTACAGTTCCACATTCCCACCTGTTTTAGCACCTTGGTTGCATAAGCTGTTTGTTTTATTGAGATACCTTGTGGACCTTGTACTACCTCTATCCCAAGATAGTAATGAAGAAGCCCAAGATCACTCATCACGAATAGCATCTTCATTTGATTCTTGAATTCTTTTATGTCTTCAATAGTTGCACCTGTAACTATTAAATCATCCACATAGGTCCCAACAATTAACAACCTTTGATTCACTTCCTTTCTATACACTGCATGCTCACATTTACAACTTGTAAAGCCAAGCCTTTTAAGTGCCATATCAAGTCTTGAGTTCCACGCTCTTGGAGCTTGCCGAAGACCGTACAAGGCCTTAAACAGGCGATATACATGATGCTCGCGTCCCTTTTTAACATAACCTTCGGGTTGTGACACGAAGACTTCCTCCTTTAATTCTCCGTGCAAAAACGCTGACTTCACATCGAGATGGTGAATCTCCCAACCGTGGCTTGCTGCAAGTGCAATGATAAATCGGATTGTCTCAATCCGAGCGACCGGTGCGAAAATGTCTTCAACATCTATTCCGACTCGTTGTACGTATCCTTTCACAACAAGACGAGCCTTATGTTTTGTTATAGCACCATTCGCGTCCTTCTTTACTTTGAAAACCCACTTCACTCCTATGGGTTTTATCTTTGAGGGTGGCTCGACTAACTTCCGCGTCCCATTCTTCTCAATCGATGCTAACTCGCTTTCCATTGCATCCTGCCAATGCTTTTCTTTTGCGGCTTCTTGATAAGATGAAGGTTCATCATCAATGGAAAGCAATAAGTCTTGAGTATCAGCAACCGTAGGATGGCTTAAACTCGGTAGAGTTTCAACTTCATAACCTTCAAAACGGCGAGGTAAATTGGACGTACGAGTAGACCTTCGCAGATTTTCAGGAACCGTAGCTCCACTGCTTGCTGAAACAGTCTCCGATCCTTCGGATTCTGCTTCATCCGTGTTCGCTTCCCCTTCGAGTTGGTTCTGAATTGTTACTAAAGGAATGGATTCAACAATAAACTCTTTCCATTCAGGTTTTTCTGTATCGATTCCCTTTAAGAATTCAGACCAATTGTAGCCATTTAATTCATCAAACCTGACATCACCATCACGCATAGCGTGTATCCGATTTTTAACCGGATCATACATACGGTACAACACGCCTTCAGCTCCTTGAACTCCAAGATAGACCAGCAAAGAACTTCTATCATCCAGTTTTCGTTTGCCTGTTGCGAGAATTGTGGCATACCCGATGCAGCCGAATACCTTGAGGAATGATAAGTTTGGCTGCCTTCCCTTCAATCTTTCATATGGAGTTGATTTTAACAACGCTTTAGAAGGTGAATGATTCAGTAAATAAACTGCGTGTTGAGCCGCTTCTCCCCACAAATTCTGAGGTAGCCCTTTAGCCTTTAGGATGCTTCGGGTGGTGCCTAAGATGGTTCGGTTTCTTCTCTCGACTACTCCGTTTTGTTGAGGAGTATAAGGTGCCGTGAGTTGTCGGGAAATTCCTTGGCTCTTGCAATAATCACCCAAGATACTTGAAACGAACTCTCCTCCGTTGTCCGTTCTCAATGATTTCACCTTTTTCCTTAGTTTTTTTTCAACATTCTTGATAAACTCGATCAACACACTTGACACTTGATCTTTCGTCTTAATCAGAAACGCCCACATGTATCGACTGAAGTCATCAACAACTAGTAGAATGTATTGGTTTCCACTAGGAGTCTTTGGGGTGATCGGCCCGCACACATCAGCGTACAGGAGTTCCAAAGCTTCTGTTGCTCGATACCTTGATTCCTTCCTAAAGGCACCTCTCGCTTGCTTTCCGTACATGCATGAGTCGCATACTTAGGCTGGATTTGTCACTTTCGGTAGCCCGATTGCAAAGCTCGATAGGTTTCTAATTGCATCAAAGTTTAAGTGTCCAAGACGTGCGTGCCACAACCAAGATTCGTCTTGAAGTTTTGCCTGTAAACAAACTGGAAAGACAACATTTAAGTTAATCTTATAGACACGGTTTGGCGAGCGTTGTACCTTTATAAGCAACATTCCGTTCGGCTCATGCATCACTAGCGTCCCGTGTTCAATGGTGATCTTGCATCCCATCTCATCCATTTGTCCCACACTTATAATATTATTCTTGAGTGTTGGGATGTAATAGACGTCTTCTAAAATCCTTTGCCTTCCCGATTTTCCTTCGACCACGATCTTTCCTCTTCCTTCAATATTCACGTATGAGTTATCGCCGAACCTTACCTTTCCTTTGACCCGCTGATCTAACTCATAAAACCAATCACGATTTCCCGTCATGTGATTGCTAGCACCATTATCACAAAACCATGTATGTGTTTCACACTGTGTATTTGCATACATGCTTGGATCAACATGAGTTTCGTTCAAATACACCACATGTTCCGGTTCAACTTCACATGTGTGCATATATAGTACGGATCCGTCATCCTGTTGTGCAAGATTACTTTCTTCAACCTTCTTTCTTGTAGGGCAATCCGATGAGAAGTGTCCTAATTCATCGCACCGAAAGCATTGGAGCTTCGACCGGTCCGACCTTTCCTTCAAGGGTCTTGCTTTCGATTCCCTTCCTCTGCCTCGTCCCGCATTGTTTTGGCCATTTCCTCTACCTCTTCCGCCTTGGTCTCCAGTTCCCTTGCCTCGTCCAAAGCTCCTGTTTCCTTTCTTTTTTGCTTCCCATTCTTCATAAGTCAAGAGAAGTTTATCTTCTTTAGATTGAGACACCTGTTGATCAAGATTGATACGCTCCTCGTATGCGGTGAGGCGGCCGACCACATCATTGAATCCGATGGTTTTGAGATCGACAACTTGTTCAATCGTAGCTACCATTTGAATATATTTGTTCGGCAACCCATGTAAAAACTTCTTCACGAGTTTTTGTTCTTCGATTACGATTCCAAGTGAGGCAGATCTTGATGCGATGCTTGATATTTTTCCTGCAAATTCTGTTATGTTGCTTGATTCCTTCATCTTCAAGCTCTCGAACTCCGACATAAGAGTCTGAAGCCTTGCCTCCAACACACGTTCAACTCCCCGGTGCCGTGACTTCACTGCTTCCCACATTGCCTTTGCCGACTCACAGTTACCAATCTGAAGTACGAGTTCTTCCGGTAGTGCTTGAAACAATAGTGCTGTGGCTACATGATTCTTATGATCATCGGTTGACGTCCCTGGATCAATAACGTCCCAAACCTTGTGAACGTTAAATATGGCCTTCATCTTGATGGCCCATACGGTATAGTTTGTGCTTGTGAGAACCGGACATGCGAGACTTGGTATGTGCTCCTTAACCACCATGTTCGATGTAGCGGCTCGGTTTGTATCACCCATCGTAGTCGGCTGCTATGGTTGATCTTACTCTGAACACGATGTAAACTTCAATCAAGTATTCTCTTTTCTTGATTTGAAACTTAATCGGATTCGTAAGACCAGGTTGAGTGCGACGCAAGTTTCAATCGGTTAGCCTTTGATTGATACTTGCCGGACTCGCGTCTATTCTTCCTTCTAGTCGGATCAAACCTGGTTGCTCTGATACCAATTGTAGAATATTGGTATCAAAGAATTAGGCCAAAACCTGTCCTTGATATTAATTGTGATAATTAGATTACATAACCTTCCATCTATATATAACCTACCTATCCTTATTGAACTAGGATACATTATAATTATCTATTCCTTTTGATAATTATCTAAACAAGAAACCTATTTGACCTTTATTAGGAAGCTAAAAACTATCTCAAAAATACTCCCTTCAAGTTTGTAGGTTGGTTCCTTTTTTACCCAAACCTACACAAGATTACGCCAACAATATTCTAAAGTATGTTTTTACATAGCATAAAATTTATGTGTTTTCTTACTTGTTATTAAAAAGAAGAAAGAAAAAATCAATACCAACATAAAGTTATCAACCAGAAAAGAATCAAGAGATGTGGATTTCTAACAGGACACAAATATATATAACATGAAATCATGGGTTTGGATTGTCTAAAGAGGCTGGGTTAGTTTTGGGTCAACCACTAATTAACACACTTAGTTAAAGATGTCATGTTTTAGTTGATAAATCATGTTCATATATAACATAAACTAATTAGAGATTTACGTGACAGCTAAAAGATTTAATATATAAATGAGAATTAGTTTTTTTTAAACATAGTAGTGGCATTTCCCACTTGTGGCCGTGTGTAAATTCCGTTATTCCTACATAATAATACTTTTTTTTTTTAACTTCATTAAAAAAAAAAAAAAAAAAGCTAAGTAGAAAGAGGTCATGGGCCACTATGCCGGTTCAAACCGTACTTTAAGTAATTATGTTAGGTTCCAAGTTTATGTTAGGTTCAATCCATCAACTCATGAACACTACTGTTTAACACCAAGGTATATATGTAAACATAATAAAGAATAAAAATTGAGATGAAAATAAAGTTTCTTAATTGTGAAAACGGTTTAGGACCGATTCCATGGATCGATTAAACAGTTACAGTTCGGTTTTAGATGGAGATTGGAGACGAAACAGAAATAGATGAAAACCACGTCAACACAGATTCGTATTACATCAGAAACGATTACAGACACTGTTATCAGTAGGATAAACATCTATCTCGGGGCCAGTGGAGGTCGGGCATGACCTCCCCTAGAGAGCATTCTAAGCACAAACTCATAATCTTAATGAACTCAACATATGAGATTGCTATTTATAGATCAATTTGGTTCGACCTTTCGAAGGCACAAACCAATTGGTTCGACCCTTCGAAGGCACGAACCAGTTTCCTGATTTCTTGGTCGACTTAAACCAATACATCAGATCCATAAATGCCCTTATGGATCACCATAATCTTATGTTTTACAACATATGGCTCAACCCTAGTCTATTCGACAACGACGACCCCACACAAAGTGCATCAACATTAATGTTAAAATTTATTAGCCTAACTCTGAAGAACATGTGCTCTAGACATGTGATGTTTCATTAATAGATTGTGTATTTAAATACTAAACATGTAAATTTGTGCAGTGGTGCAGATTGGAACATGCCGGGTGTCACAAATTGTGCCAATGAAATGCTTCCGATAGACGAATTAAGGTATTTTGGCGGCATACCACCTGCAGAGAAGGTGGTGGAGCAAGTGTTGAGTGGTGTTAGAAAACCAGTGTCATTGCTTAATATAACAAGATTGTCTCAGCTAAGGAAAGATGCACATGTAAGCAGATTTAATGCTTTCAAAGGAATGGATTGCACACATTGGTGTGTTTCTGGCATTCCAAACACATGGAACCAACTTTTAGCCGCGTCTCTTGTTTGAACCCCACCTTTGAATGCTTTGTATATCGAAGTTTCAGATTTCCTGACCCGATTTAAATTATTGAATTGCTTTATTCGACCTAATGTTGAATTATTGAATTGTTTCTAGGATCATATCTAGATTGTGCTTTAGTGCTTTATTGTGCGATCACTCAATATGTTTACAATACATTTAACATCATCTTTAGGAATTAAAATTCATAATTTTCATCTTGAGTCACGGTGTGAACTTTCTCGTGCCATTGCTGTGTTTTGTGACAATGTCAATGTTGTGTACTTAACATTCATCCTTTTAAGTTATCAAAGGATCAAACATGTAGAAATAGGTTTACATTTATTGGCGATTAGAGTTTGAACGCAACAATCAACACATGAGATTTGTAAGAACACCTCATGACTTTTTATTATTAATCAAACGAAAGACTAAACCTCGAGGGAATTACATAACCTAACCCATCTATTTATACTAAACTAATTACTTGGAAAACAAACCATCCTAAACCAATATCAACTCTAATACTTAATTAACCATTTAATAAATAAACTAGATAAACATATTAATTCAAACTAATAATTATCTCTATTATTAACATTTACTTGATAACAAAGTTACCCAACCATGTTCATCCAGTTAACTCCTTCCTATATCAAGATTAATCATTTATTCTCCCTATTAATCTTGATATCCTGAATTTTCAAAATAGTGTCGGATCATACTCTTCAACCAAGTAATTTGCTATTTCTTCCTTTGACTCATTCTTGGGACATTCGTTATTTCGCTTGCATAATGTCCATACTCATTGCAATTGAAACATCTAATTTTGTTTTTATCCCTGCTTCATCCAAACCGGCCACCTCAACCTCTTCCATTACCGTGACCCCTTCCACAGTAACTTTGATTTGACGATCCCCGTCCACACCATTTACAAACGACTTCATCTTTCTTGACCCCGTCTTTTTTTTTACCCTCTTCTCCATCATATTAGTAAATAACAATATACTTTGATTATCACATGTCTTGTCTTGCTCCTTGATCCGTTCCTCATATGCTTTCAATCTATTGATTACTTCTTCGACTGCATGCTCTTGAGATATGAATATTGCTCAAAAGAAGCAACAATCTGAAGATACTTCTTCGGTACATAATCTAACAACTTTTGAACTATTATTTCCTATTGTCACTAACCTACTTGTGATTTTTTTTATTATTTTCTTTTTGGATTGCAACAATGCGGCAGTAAATAAATTTAAGGTGTGTGCGTGCTTAAATTATATGCTTGGTTGTATTTCCCTCTTGAGAACAATTCCAAAACAACACCAACATTCTTTTCTTTATTCGTTGCTAATTCCTACTTAATAGAGGTGGATGTTAGCTTGTAAGGAGGATTCTACTTTTTTAGTTGCTTATATTATTTTGCCTCTTAGCACAGTTTTTTTTTTAACGGCCAACGAATCAATTTCCGAGCATTCTCGGGCACCCTTTTGGCGAATCAGGTACTCGAGAGTACCCGGGCCACCAATTGCCACCAATTCCCGGAAAACCCGACCACTCACCCGCCCGAAGGCACGACAGTGAAATAATCGGTAAAACCGGTCGGGATCAGGACTCGAACCCAAGCCAATGGCCGGGTCATCCCTCATTTCCCCTTCACCAATGTCCTTCAAATGTAGCTAGTGAGAATTGAACCCAAGCCTCCTATAGGAAACTTTAGGCCCTCAACCAATTAGGCTACAAGTGTTAGACTGCCTCTTAGCACAGTAACCGCACCAATTGTTGGCGGATCAGAGTTTAAATGCAGCAATCAACACACCATATTTCTAAGAACACCTCACAACTCTTTTATTATTAATCAAATGAAAGGCTGAACCTCAAATGAAATTACATAACCTAACTTATCTATTTATACTAAACTAGTTATATGGAAAACAACTATCCTAAACCAGTACCAATACTGACTCAATACTTAATTAACCATTTAATATAAACCAGCTAAACATATTAATTCAAACTAATAGTTATCTATACTACTAAAATATTACTTGATAACCAACTTACATAACCATGTTAATCTAGTTACTTCTACCTACATCAAGATTAATCCTCTAACACTTTGTGAAGGAACATGTTGTTATTAGATCAAATTCTTGTGTGACATGTTCCTCAACTCACCAGTTTGCACATATCTTCACCAAAGGTTGTATCACCTTCTTCACTAGTTAAAACAAACCCGAAGGTGCGGAACGTCGAAATGGCTAGAGCAACATCAGCTTTAGGCGTTCTAATGGTGGTAGAACAACTTAAGGATGATGAGGAAGGGGCAACCTTGGATGTAGTGGGCGTTTTAGTGTATATGATTATTAGGGTGAAGCAGTGGCGAAGCTTGGTTCTCGAATCGGTGGGGCCGGACTTAATTTTTTTTCGATTGGTAGTGGCCGAAAGATCAAATTGATGGGGCCCAGACTCAACTTAGACTCAATTTACCTACGAAAATCGAAAAATTCCACCACTATACCAAAAATCGGGGGGGGGGGGGGGAGGGGGGCTCTTGGGCCCTAAAGAAGCTTCGTCCCTGGGGTGAAGGATATCCACCGAAAATTCCCTAATCTCCTAAAATACCACAATAGCGTCACCCCAATTTTTTTGAGCCATGTTATTTACACAATAACAAAAAGTAGGTTTGCACAGCCCTCTACGGGCCGTAGAGGGTGCCTAATACTGGTTTATGTTATATTTATTTTTTTCAATATAGAAACCAGCGAACTGGTAGCCCAGATGGTCCCCATATACGAAATAAGACTTGTGTGTATGTTTGTGTGATAATGTGCCCAAGATCGAACCTCGTCCCAAACGTTTTTTTGTTTTTCTTTTGTCTACGACCCGTAGAGGTCTCTACGGGCCGTAGGCAAAACATAAACAACCATCCCTTGCTTCTTTGTTGCCAAAAATTAATAAGACTTCTTCTACGGGCCGTAAAGCCATCTACGGGCCGTAGGTAATCATTACAATGATTGCCCATCAAACAATCATTGTTAATGATTACCTACGGGCCGCAGATGGCTCTACGGCCCGTATAGGGTTGTCTGAATAAATTTGCTACTTGTGCAAATATCCGAAGCCATTTTTTTCCCATACTCCCCTAATGATACACACACGTATGTGTGTGTGAAAATCAGGATGGATATCAAGAAAATAGTCGTTAAATATTGATGGTGAAATTCGGCCGCAAGCTAGGTAGAACAATGTTGTTGCCACTTGCCTACTTTTACATATACCTCACTAGATTATACCCCGTGAGCGTCTCGGGTTGAAAAATTTAATATGATATATCAATTTTACATATGAAATAGACTAATGTATAACTCTAATATTAATATCTAACCTAAAACAAATTAACAATGTACAACTCCAATGCTACCACCTAACCTAAAAGAATGTAGAACTTTAATGTAACTCTAATATTAACACATATCCTAAAGACTAAACAAATGTACAACTCTAACATACTAATATTGATACCTAACTTAAAACAACGTATAACTCTATTAACCTATTCGGCTCTGGTTGAAAAAGAAATCATATTTACTGATTTGAACATAATTAGTGACTTGCCTATACATGATTAATGATTTACCTGAACACTTTGTGTTTTTTTTCCTGTATGAACAAAACCCCACAAAAAAAATTCTCCATTTTTTTATATAGCACTATAATACTCGTTGGAAAGATAATAAAACGCTCGTTAATTTGGTGTAATTTTTTTCTATAAAAAATCTCATATATTAAAGATATTAACGTTTAATAATTATAGGAGGAAACATGAGGGTAAAAAATCCATTTTTTTTAAATTATTTTTTTTCCTAAAATATCTCAATGCCACATGGGATGACACATGACACACTTAAGGAAGAGAATGTCTCTTTGAGTGCCATGTCATTAAAATGGCTTTGGTTTATTATATGTATAGATATAGATAACTAGCTGATTACCCCGGGAGGGTCCCGGGGTTGAAAAATCTAATTTTACGTGATAACCTATTGCAAATGGCTTAAGTTAACTAACCACAAAATCTCTCAATCATTGCATTTTCATAGTATTTTAAATGATAACATGGCGATTGGGCTGATTTTCAACATCGTAGATAAGAACCTGGTTTAAAAGAAAAAACATGATTAATGAATAATATGAACACTTTGTGTGTTTTTTTTCCTGTATAAACGAAACCTCACAAAAAATAGTCGATTTTTTCTCCGTTTTTTATATAGCACTATGGTACTCGTTGGAAAGATAATAAAACGCTCGTTAATTTGGTGTAATTTTTTTCTTTAAAAAATCCCGTATATAAAAGATATAAACGTTTAAAAATTATGACAAGAAACATAAGAGAGAAAATTTTAAATTTATTTTTAAATTATTTTTTCCTAAAATAACTCAATTTAATTTTAGTAATTGAGAATTTAGGGTTTTATGTTTATCTTTTTTTTAATTAAAAAAGGAAATAATTCAAAAACACTAAAATCTTTCAATTATGATGCCACGTGGCACTCTCAATGGGAGGTTGAGGCCTCCATTGCACGCCACGTCAGCATATACGTTTTCTTTTATATATATAGATAGAATAGATGCTACCAGTATCTCCCCCGTTGTTTTTCTTTTTTCTAATAATCAATGAATCCGGGATAATTTTTTTTTTTTTTTTTTTTTTGAAAAGATGAATCCGGGATAATTCATGTGATATGATAAATTACTATTTTAATGGGTGGTAAGAGAAAAAAAAATAATATATGGTCTAAAAGATAAAAGCATAAATCAATATTTTTTCTGTATGTGTTCATCAAATATTCAAATAGTATCAAACTGATTAGGTTAACCGAACACTTGAACCCACTTATTATTCTAAAAAAAAAACTCAGGAGTCAGGATAATATAATTTAATCACTTACAAAACTAACATTTAAACCTCCACACCATATTTTCTAAACTATATTCAAAGGTGTCTTAATCAACTTGTAAAATATCAGGTACTTAAATAGTTATATTTATACATAATAACCGTTGATCATATGTCACATTACACAACCATATTATTCCGATATACCTTAAATCACACACACACACACAATGAATCCCTCGATTCCAAACCAACCATCACCAACCACCGTCAGAACCATCATCTCCGACGAGACCCCACCGCCACACCATCATCCCATCCACCACATAACACCCTTACCCCGCCCTCTAGCCGCCATCACCGGCCACACCGAATCGGTTTCTTGCATTGCATTATGTGGAGAATTCATCATAACTGCATCTCATGGTAAAGAAATCATGGTCTGGCAACAACCCGATCTTCGGTTGTTCACCAAGTTCGGCGACGGTCGTGGCTCAGTTAAATCGTTGGTCACAGTCGGAACAATAATATTCACAGCACATCAAGATTCCAAGATTAGGGTTTGGAAAGTTTCAAGAAACCTTGAAAACATATTCAAACTAGTTGACACACTACCAACTACAAAAGATTATCTTGCAAACTTCATGAAGAACAATAGTTACATTCAAACAAGAAGACATCATAAGCGTTTGTGGATCGAACATGCGGATACCATTTCGTGTTTATCGGTTAATAACGGGTTGATCTATTCAGGTTCTTGGGATAGAACTTTAAAGATATGGAGATTGTCTGATTTTAAATGTTTAGAGTCGATTAAAGCGCATGATGACGCGATAAACGCGCTAACCACGAGCAAAGGAACTGTTTTTTCGGCTTCGGCTGATGGGAAGATTAAGGCATGGGGGAGGGTGGGGTCAAAAGGGTCACATATCATGAAGGGTGTTGTTGAGGGGCATAAGGATGTGGCGATAAACGCGGTGGTGGTTTCGGGTGATGGTAGGGTGGTTTATGGTGGTGGGTCGGATGGGTGTGTGATGGGTTGGTTGGTGGATGGTTGGATTAGGGTTTTTGAAGTTGAAGCACATAAAATGTCTATTTTGTGCATGTGTATGAAAGGGATGTTTTGTGTACAGGGTCAACGGATAGGAGTATAGGGGTATGGAAAAGGGAAGTCAATGGGTTGACTAATATTGGTGTGATGATGGGTCATGAAGGACCAATAAAATGTTTACAAGTGTCACCAAATAGTATTGGTGATGGTTTTTTGGTGTATAGTGGTAGTCTTGATAAGAGTATTAGAGTTTGGTGGGTTCCAAATGGCTCAAAAGTTGAAGATTTTAACTCTAAAATCGCAAACAAAATAAATTCTAGAACTTTATTCTAGTTTGGAGTTTTGTAAACCATTTGGTGTGTGTAAATTATAGTTACCATGTGATATTGTTACTTCATTATATCTTTGCTTGATGGGAGCTTGGTTTTCAATATAATGTTGGTCTTTCGTATGCTTAAATGTTCATGTTTAAGTAAATTCATGCATGGCACGGCGATAATGATGCATGTAACAATGTTCAATTGACCATTTCGATAAATCATCTTCTTACATCATAATATGCATCTATCATCTTTAATGTTTAAAATGTAAATTAATATTTACACTAGTACCACTCCTATTAAAATTAAAGTTACAAACATATATACGTCTTAAAAAATATAAAGTAATTATAATTTATCAAACCTAATCAACTAAAAGCGGTAAAATTTTAAGTTACCATTTAGGTACCGCTAGTGAAAAAAAAAAAATACCGATGCCTGTTACAAAATATTTAGAAGTTATATTGAAATATAGAGATTATAATAAAATATTTGAAAGTTATATAAAAAATAAGAAATGATTAATCAAAATATAAAACAAAGGTAAAGAGAAAAAAAAAAAGTAAACAACATGTGGAGTGGGATGTATATATTATTCACCAATCGTACAAATGTTATATAGTTAACGTGAAATGATAATTAATTCTGTTATTTTCGTATAAAAAAACAAGTAAAGCACAACCCCACTCCACGTCCTTGACTTTAACATCAGTAAGTTTATCATCAGTTCTTCGCCAACAAAAAAAATAGTAAAAACTTAATCAACCACTAGTAGTAGTCGGGGGTGGATAATAATCACGATTAAATGGTTTTTGCATTTCACGTTCGGGATCTTCTCTCAATTCATAAAACGGCCAAGGTACGCAAGAGACCAAGGAAGGTATTATCCGGCATTATTCATACGGCGTTTTGGAGTATTTGGCGAGCTCGGAATGACTTCATTTTTAATCAGAAACAGGTTTCGCCTCGGAGAACTTTCGAAGAAATAAAGGTGATGAGTTTCTTGTGGATTGTTAATCGCGGAAAGTTTGCGGATATGACGTGGGATTCATGGTGTTTTTTTGACACGGCTAAAATGGGATAGTCTTGTTTAGTTTGATTGTCGTCGGGTTGTGTTTTCGGTTGTATTGGTTCGTTCTATGTTTTCGGACTGTTGTTGCGCTAGTTTCTTGCTAGCTTTTTTATAAAGTTTCGTTTTGCCGTTCAAAAAAAAAAAAAAAATAATCACGATTAAATAGTAAGAAAGTCAACCGTGACCCATGGTTCCTCTTCTTTGGCGACACCCATACAATGTTGTCGTTCCATCCCATGTCTTGCATCATGTTCCTTAGCCTTGTGCTCGAACCGTGGACTAATTTTAAATTCAATATTAAGAACCTTCAAATCAAGAACCTTGAAGACACACTTGAATATTTAAAAGGCTCTAAAAATGATTAAATATATAAGATATTTTTTAAACAATATATATGGATACTATATATAATAAATTTAATCAATATTTTATGATGAAGAAATGTTGTGAAACATCTCATAAGTATTGCCGTATTGGGTTGCGACACATCATGCTTTGAGACCACAAGATAAGTAATGAGTTCAATAATTGGTAGGACTAAATGGCATGCCAATAAGGTATTAAATGGTAAGTCATGGGTGTTGTTGAACTAAATATTACATATCATATTTTTAAATTTAACATGTTTGGTGAATGAATACGACCGAACATATTGACTTAATCGATTGGATCAAACTGAATAATTGAATGAATATATTTTAGATGGCTAAGATTACTAGATACATATAGGTGGAAAAAATTAACTTGTTGAGTTTTCTATATTTTTATTATATTAAAGAACAAAAAAATGGGTGGTTGCGCAACTTGTTGCCCGTCTGCCTGCTAATTTAATGTAATTTTCGTTTTTATGAAATGAAATTATTATTAGTAGAAAAAAAATTAAAGAAAAAGTCAAGAGATCACAAGGAAAATGAAAATTTTATGACACCCTATATCATTCTATAAAATACATGTATTATTGTATAAATATACTTGCTATAGCTATACTTTACAAATTAGTAATGACAAAATAAAACAATATAGTGTTTGTTTATTGACCCAATTATCAACTATACTCGTATTATAAGTTATATATTTATACAATAACTCATTTTAACCCATCTTTTCAAGTAAATCACAAATCTATATTATCACCTCTAATATCAGTCTTATTTAAGAGATAAATTTAAGCATTAAAATTTATTAATTTGGAAGAGCAATTAGCATATGTTAGTCACAAGTTTAGTCGTCTCAAAAGTTTGTGTTATTTGTAATTTCTATCAAAGAGATTTACTTAATTAGCTAGACCATGAGTATCTACCTAAAACAATAAAAACAATATAGTATTGAAAAACTAGCTTCTTCATTTTTAGCATATGAGAATCCAATTAGATCTTGATTATTAATTAACCATGAGTATCTACTTAAAAAATACGTTTTTTCAAAAAAAATATATATATATATATATATATATATATATATATAGGGAACGGTTATAGAGAAAACCCTCCTTATTTGGTAAACTCTGGAAACTCTGACTTCCCAATATTTTTTTTTTTGAAAAAAATAGGGCAAGTAATATACATGATTTTAAGCATTTTGGGCCAAAAAAATTAAAAAAGCGCCGAGTACTTTTTTTTAAAAAAATAAAATAAAATTTTGACTAACACATGTTAAGCGCTAATAACAGGTGTTAACAATGTGTTAACTATATGTAAACAGTAGACGTTTTTTATTTTTAAAAAAAAAACCGTTCGGCGCTTTTTCGATTTTTTTGGCCCGAAATGCTTAAAAAAATGTATATTACATACCCTATTTTTTTCAAAAAAAAAAATGTTGGGAAGTCAGAGTTTCCAGAGTTTACCAAATAAGGAGGGTTTCCTCCATATACTTTACCTATATATATATATATATATATATATATATATATATATATATATATATATATATAATGTTAACACCAAAAATCAAAACCCGGATATTGCAATCTAAAATCGGGTCTGGGAGGATGATTTTATGTGGGCTGATGCATTCTTGGGCCAATTAAAGTTGGCTCACTTGGTTGGATTAGAGCAATTACCTTTCATCATCACAAATACGGGTTTAGGTTGACCGGGTGGTTTTTTTTTTTTTTTAACGGAAAATTTCTTCTCCTTGTAGGACTTGAACCCATGACCTCTCCTTTAGATTGACCGGGTGGTTTAGTTCAGTCTAAAAAAGAATCTTCACGTTTAAAACAAGTTAATTTTTATTTCATTCTTAGGTTTATTAATTTAATAAAACAAGTTTTAAATATACAACATAAGTCTTTTCTACAACAATTCATTTTTTATAAATGACCTTTTTCAAATCGTTTATTTTTTAAATGTCTTTTTTTCCCCAAACCATTTGTTCTATTTTAACTCATTACTTTTTTAACCATTTATGTTCATTTGTTTTTTAAATTATTTATCTTTTTTTTTTAACAGCTAACGAAATTTATCAAGAACTCCAATCGAAGTCTCTAGTCAGTCAAATCAGGACTCCTTCCACCCGGCATAGCCAGACAGGTAAAGGAGCTCCTGGTTTCACCAAGTTCATTAGTTCCGGGGAAAACCCGACTATCCACTCGTCCGAAAGCACGACAATGAAACAATTTTTAACAAACTATTAAAAAAAGATAGTTGATTAACTAGTTTTACTATTTACTTCCATCCATCGCCAGTTAAAAAATAAGATAGTTGATTAATTAACATGTAAAACCCAAATTATATAATAACCAAATGCAAATATAATTTTTAATTTTGGGTCCAAAAATGAAAGTAATTATATTATATATATCTATTAATTGTACGACACTTCTACAGCGTTGTACCAACATCATAACAGAGAGTATAACATGTAATGCTTGTCCACGAACCGCCCAAAAAAGGTCCACGGGTTGCCTAGAATGGGCTGCAAGCGCCCAGAAAAAGGGTGCCAAAACCGCCTAGGGGTGCCAACCGCCAAAAAAATGTTGTTACACGCCCAAAAAAGTTTTTAAAACCAATATCCAACAAATGTGATTATGGCCCGGTGGTCATTTGATTCTTTGCAAGTGATACAATATTATTGGCCCACGTAACAGAAGTTTATTGTTAACGTAATTGAAGATTATTGGCCCACGTAATTGACGAAAATTGCTAGATAGCAGTACGACATTATTGCCAATTGGTGGAAATAACTAGCAAAGACATATATTTTAGCATAATTTGAATAAATAATAGTTACCTAATATTATCGCTAATAATGTTAATTTTAATGCCACCAAACCTATAACGACACGAGCGTCCCCGCAGCGAAGCGCGACATATTTGTGGCCTCCGAATAAAGGCAACAAGAGGCAACCCAAGTGTTGTAATCTTAAGATTGTTCTGGAACTTAATGGGCCGCAAGTATTTTTGTGAAGCCCACGCGAGAATAACAGTCACCTTAATATTATCTCTACTGTCCACCAAATCCGCAACAAAACTGAAACTCCCGCAACGAAGCGGGGTAACTAAAACACAAGTTAAGAATTAAAGGTCCACCTTAAAAAAAAAAAGAAAAAAAAAGAAAAAAGAAAAAAACAATCTATGTGTTTCCTTGCCCCCATCTCATTAACCTTATTAATACTTTACTGTTCCAACTTCCTTCCTTCATATGTACTTCTAGTTTTTTTCTTCATCTAAACAAAACCCTTTTGTTAATAAAAGAATTGGGTAACATGGGTAAGTGGAATTATCGAAGAACATGGAGACCCAAAAATTATTATCGCAATCAAAGAATCCCATCTCCACCTACCTATTACGATACTGAATACAAATTTCGAGGTAAAGTTTATATTTTTCGTCTAATTTGATCTTTAAGGACCCTTTTTTTTATATCTTTTGATCATTTCATGTGTTGTTTTTGGTGGGTTTTGGAGTTATGTTGTTGGGTATATGTGTATGAAGATTAATTTGTTGTAGGTTTGTTAATGTTGTTAGATTTATAGTTTTCTTGATGTTAATTGTGAATGTGTTGATCAAGAATTAAGATCTAGGGTTTAGTAATAATAATAATAATAATAATAATAATAATAATAATAATAATAATAAAGAAGTGGAATGAGAGAAAGGTTTTGGATTGGATGGACTTAAGAGGTAGAAAGATTGTAAATTGAGTGGCTGTTTGCAAGTGTAAAGATGTGTAAGGGATTAAAGGGGTAATGTAATGTGTAATATGTAATGTTATTGGTTGATGTATGATGTTAGGGTTTCTAGGGTTTGCAATTGATATGAACCTAGGGTTTGCTTATAGGTGGAGTAGGTCATAGGCGTAGCTTTTTGAGGGTTCGAGGGGGCCCGGCGCCGCGTTTTTTGGCGTAGTGGCGGAATTTTACGATTTTCGTAGGTAAATTGAGTCCGGGTTAAGTCCGGCCCCCACCGATTTGATGTTTCGGCCACTACTGATTGAAAAAAATTGAGTCCGGCCCCCACTGATTCGAGAACCAAGCTTTGCCATTGGACCAGGTGACACAATGGAAGATGTGTCATTCTGGTGTTTTTTTTTTTGTGTGTAACTAAACTATTTAGAAGCATTGCGATATCCGATTTAGAGTCTATTTTAGAGTAAATTAATAATGTTATTATTGAGAATTTATGATAATGATTAAGGAGGTATTAGAGTGTGCCAAATTAATGAAAAGAGTGAGCTTGTGAATTTTTTAAGAGATAAGATTGTAGAAGGTGGTGTTTATGTATGAAGAAGGCTGTTAGGACTTAGGATATGTTTTGAGTTTTGACTAGACGAAGCGGCCTGCAGCCTGCATGACTTTGGCTATAAGTAGCTACTGATCCTCTACTTTCAGCATACTCGTAAATAAAACCTTAAGACCGAGTGAAGTGAGAGGGAGGAAGAGAAAAATAATAAAAAAAATATATAAAAAAGAATAGCTTCATAGTGCACATGATTAACTATTGAAGCGATCCTTTGATCAAAAGCTATGCGTAAGCAAAATAGAAGGTACTTGAAAATCTGGAACTATATCCTATAAAGGAATAATCTTTTTAA
Organism: Ambrosia x helenae; assembly: GCA_030844895.1. Classification (NCBI taxonomy): domain Eukaryota; kingdom Viridiplantae; phylum Streptophyta; class Magnoliopsida; order Asterales; family Asteraceae; genus Ambrosia; species Ambrosia x helenae. The sequence goes on along the minus strand of JAUTDX010000337.1, from coordinate 89,658 downwards.
CAGTTTTCAAAACAATATTGTGCCTGTCACGTGCCTCGGTTGCACCTAAGGTGCCTTGCATCACCTGAGCGCCTAGGCGATGGCTTGACTGTGTGTGTTAAACTACATAGCAGAGTGAGGTATGATTATTACTTGGTTATGATATGTGTATAATCACTAATGATAAAGATGAAGATTAAGGTTAAGATAAGATGGTGTCACTGTCAGTTACGCGTGTATGTTCACTGATGATAAAAAGTGTTTGCGAATCAGCGCAACCGAGCCTGTTTTGACCCAAATCCAGTGTAACACGTTAACAAACTCGCCCGCCAGCCCATTTTTCAATCTTTATTTATGATAGATTTTTAATGCATGAGTTTACAGATTCGTACTGAAACGTAGTGTGCTAACTTTCAACAGGAGCCTGGAAAAACATTGACTTGCCATGGGAAGAAAGATTCTGCCTTTCAGTAGGAATTCCATGGGAGAAAGTTGTCAATGCTAAAGACGACTTACGCTACAATGACAGCGTGTCGAAATGGAACGATTCAGCTGGTGAGTCCGCCTTTCTTGAGGCCAAAAAACGATTCTGGGCACAAATTAATGACATCCCCACAGATATCCCACAGCCGGATCCAGACATGTATAATGAAAATATCGATTGGAATCCAGAAATCGATCTTGAATTAGTCAAGGAATTAGATCTAGCTTATTTTAATCCTGACGAAGCAGGGAAATTAGAGAGTTATAATGCTACCAAGAGAAACGACGGTTTGATCCCTGGATGCATTTTAGGATTGAATGATGTCAATGCTTGGGAAGGTAACAAAAACGACGATCAGGATTGTTTAAAAAAGTCCAAAAATAAGAATATTTCCGACCCGTGGGAACGAGAAGTTACTCAAGACGACGATAAAGAAATAAAAGACGCATGGGACGTTGGCGCAACTAGCTCGTGGAATAAAAACGCTACATGGGGAAATGATGCAAGAAATAAAAACGCAGGAAATAATGAACCCGCGTGGGGCATAGGTGCGACTAACTCCTGGCATTACAATCAATATCGGGTAGAAAGAGTAGATGGGAATTCTAAAAATACGTGGGCGCCTAACGAAACAGGGTGGCAAAATAGTAAATATAATTACGCCAGCACCTCACGTGGGACACAACATCAAGCTCAGAATTGGCAAAGTGGAAATTACAGGGATTATACGTCTTTTGGTAGGGGGTCAAATGTTAATTGCAGAAAACGAGAGGCTGCTCACGAGTATACAACTTACAAAAGTGCTCGAGTACAATCCGATGATTACAGGAGAAGTGATCAGCATTGGAGGTAACCGTTAAGGCGTTAATATAGTTGGTTTTTGGTGGTAATTGGTTTATGATCTATATATGAATTAAAAGAGTTCTTGCCATGTGTAATCTGTGCTCCTTTTTGTTAGCTTTATTTAGGCAAGATACTATAATTCTTTTTGTCACACAAACGTTTTGAATCAGTTCGTATACACCATGCCATGTCAAAATTTTATTCATGTAAGACAGGTTATTAAGCATGCCACGATTTGTTATATGTCCTTTCCTTCGTTTTAAAAAGCACGCCTGAGGCTCAAGGCAATCCACAAAACGTTTCAGGGCCTTGAGACGCTGCGTTAGCCCTCATGAACATCCCAGTCAAAATTTGGTATAAGTATGAATGGTTTACTTGATAAAACTGCGGATATGTAAATGAGATAGAAAGGGAGATGCAAATTTTGGTTGTGTATAAAGCTTATGTGAATAGCTACATACGCCAGTATGTCGCGTATGTAGCTCCATAAATGTTTTCGGTTTCTGTTTCAGGGGTCATCTGTATATAAGGTTTTGGCATGAAAGGGTAGGGATTATGAACATGAAGTTATTGGTCTTTGGCATTCTAGCCTACTCTAATAATGAGTGTTTTTATCACCTTGGCATGTTTGTTTTGTATTTTTTTAGATTGGTGTAACTTAGCAGTTGTTTGGTAGCCTCTTTGTGATTTCGTTCAGGCACCAAGTCTCTTATTCGTTAAGTTTTAAAATGATGTTGAATGGAAATTTTACCCCTTTTGTCCCTTCACATGTGTTCATAACCCTCACATGGCCACTCACGCACCAGTTCCTTGACACACCACCACTTCCTCCACCACCAATCAACCACCAGATAGGCGTATTTTTACTTGCTCAACACTTACTGCTTCAAAGTCTCTTATCTAGTTAGATCTCGTACTGGTTCATTACTTACTGACATAGAGGTTGTCAAACAACCCTTTAGTCATCAAGTTAGTCATGTGGTGAGAGGAAAATGAAACTTGTCGAGTCCCCTATGTCGGTAAAGGTAGAACTAGCACTAGGCAACCGGTGTGCACTATCTATCGAGAGTAAATTCGACACACCCATCAATGAAATCTATTTGACTTGCAAGTGGTTAAATTCTATAAATGTAAAATGTGTATATAGAGATGGTGTTCAATACAAAACCAATTTTAACACAACAAATAGTTACACTTATTGTAATAACTATGTGTCTTTGTCCTATTTCTAAATTAATTGGTAAAAGTTGATATGTTTGTTAAGAAAAATAACCATTTAAATGTTTTTTTCATCGATCATTTATTATGTGGTCGGATATCTGAAGTAAAGGATCTATTACATATATGACCCTATATGAATTTTTTAAATTACGTATGTTAAAATACAATATAAACTCCAGAAAACAAACAAGCAATTTGTCCATTGGGTCCACTTGATATAAAGTATGCGGAAAAAATAATAAAAACTTCTAAAATAAGTATACATTACCAAGTTTGGGAAAGAACAATATATATTTAAAATACCTAGTTGTTATATAAGTTGGAAATTAAAATAAAATGAAAATGAATTTTCAAAACAAATAAAATATAGAGGGGAAGAGAAACCCATATTTTATAATTTATTTTAATCTCATTACCACTAATAAATATCAATATCTATAATTAGTCTATTACCATTCTCATTAGCTTATTAAGGGTATGTTTGACAAAGAGCTTATAAGAGATTTTAAGAGCTTTTAGGAGCTTCAAGTTTTTAAGAAAAAAACTCGTACTCAATAAAAAGTTTTGTTTGATTGAAGGAGCTTGAAGCTTTTAGGTTAGAGAAAAAACTCTATATTGAAAAGCTACTAGTACTAGCGTTTAAGAAAAAAGCTCATACTAGCTACAAACTTTTAATGAGTAAATAACACAAATACCCATTCTATAATAAAAAAAATACAAAAACATGCATACAAGCTTTTAATTAATGTTCATTTTGGTCATTTTATACATTTTATTAAAAGCTCCAGCTACTCTCCCAAACACCAAAATATATTTAAAAAACTAAAGCTACCAGCTTTTAGTCACCAGCTAGTTTTGTTAAACATACCCTAAATTATTATCTATCAAACCCGGGTACCAAAAGCACCCAATATCTTTTAAATTCTCAAGATGAAAGAAAAAGCACTAGGTGATGATGAAATGTGTTAATGAAAGGTTTCAAAAAACATTAGAACATGTACCGGACCCATTGAATGGAGAAAAGAAGCTATAATTCACCAAGTGTTTCCATCACCATTCCTTTTAATCTGGCTATTTCAACCTTTGTCCCCAATCCCATGTGTAGATTTTTTTTTAAATGACAAACATATGTTTGGTACGCAACTGTTGCGTCTAAACAATTGCTAACATGAACACCGTTATCATGTCATTTCTCTGATTTATAGTATAGTGATTTTTAAGTTTTTGGTTCAGACTAATCCAATTTGGTCTGATGATTGATGATACATGCATTAATTAGTAGGGGTGTGTCCAAATGTGAATAAAGTAATTCATTTGTTGTATTACGTTTCATTCCATACTAAAAGCAAGTTACATCTGAATAATGGGTAAGCGAGCAATAAGGTGCGCCGCTATCCCCTTTAAATTGCAAAGCCTACTCTACTAAAGACAAACCCTTGGTTCCTTGGGCTCTGCGAGTCGTTGTGGACCACCTTCTGAACCCGCTCCAAGAAACGGACCGCCTCGTGGGCTAAGGACCCAAATGTATCGAAGGCAAACAGAAGGAACACGTGTTGATTATCTAAACATGCTGCCTCGTGCTTAGCCACCTTCCTAGTGTCCGCACTCAAAACCGCTTGTCCCGGAACGAAGCCACTGTCTCTCAACCCCACCAACGGGGAAATTAAAGCCCAGTGAGGCCGACACATGCATGCTTCCCCCGCCCAGCCAAACACAAGAATATCCGCCTGACGTAAGGTAGATCCCCCTTCTCGAGGATCAGTCAGAAAGTTAACACGTGCTTCTTTCTTGGATGAGATTCCAGCGCGTCTAAGCACATCCCACAAAACATCCCTATCCCAGTCATGACGATACTTGAACCCTGGTAATTTCTTGCAGTAAAGGGCATGTAAATAAAGAAGCTTTAAGTAGAGATCTATGAAAATCATGTAAATATTTGTACATGAAGCATGAAAGATAATTTCAAGGGAAAATGGCCAAAATAGCCCGTTGACCGTGCGATTTGCACAAATAGCCCTCTCCACCCTCTTTGGAGAGACGGGACACGGCTCCCAACGAGCCTGAACCGTCTCCCGAGAGGCTTCCCATTTCAGCCAACAGAGGACCGCCACGTGTCGTTGTTGATCCCGAGACAGACCTGAGACGTGAGACAGACCTGAGACGTCTCCGGTGACGTCTCAGAGACGCCTCCGGTGACGTCTCGGGAGACGCCTCCGGTGACGTCTCGGAAGACGTCTCCGGTGACGTCTCGAAAGACGTCTCCGGTGAAGACGAAGAACAAGAAAAAAAAACAGTAAACTTCGTCGGAGAAGACGGAGAACTCACCGGAGAAGACGAAGAACTCACCGGAGGATGAACACCAGATCTGAAATTGTTTCTATGAAGAAGACGATCTGAAACAACCATTTGGGGGCAACCGGAGGACGCAAATCAGATGCATGTCCTATTTCATATTCAACAATTCTCTTTCATTCCCCTTTTTTTCTTTACTTTATTTCTGAATATATGTAAACGTTCATTTTTGTTTCTCTCAGGGTTTTTTTTTTTTTCCAAACAGTTGGTCAACATGAAAATTTCAAGAGTAGAAGAAACATGGGTTTGAGTCTGGATCTTGCTTTTGTAACGGTGGAGAATAAAGTAACGGGTAAGAAAGCTGAGTTCATACAGCAAGGGAACGACTTACAGATTATGTCGGAGTAGAGACGGCGGTGGCGGTGGGAATGAGTCCGAGGTGTGGGTGGTGGAGGTGTGGAGAGTTTAGAGAGAGGATACATAGTGCCCACAGTTAAACGTATTGAGTGAGGAGAGAGAAAGGGAGAGAGAGGAGAGAGAAAGGGGGTTCAGGGGGTTCAGGTCTGTCTCGGGATCAACGACGACACGTGGCGGTCATCTGTTGGCTGAAATGGGAAGCCTCTCGGGAGACGGTTCAGGCTCGTTGGGAGCCGTGTCCCGTCTCTCCAAAGAGGGTGGAGAGGGCTATTTGTGCAAATCGCACGGTCAACGGGCTATTTTGGCCGTTTTCCCTAATTTCAAATAGTGAGAGACGAGAGTGGAAAAAAAGATGATTAAGATACCGTATTCTTTTCAAATTTAAAGCAATAAATATAAGCACATAGAGCATGAAAAATAATTGCATATAGTGAGAATGAAAAGTAGAAAATTAAAATACCATTGCCTTAAGTATCTATGCATTCCTAGCATGATCACCTTAAAATTGGTTAGCAAGCACGCCCCTACATTAAGACTGATAGGAGTGGGGGCGGGAAAGCCTTGGCGTGGGGCTTTCAGGGGTGGGAACACCGCCGCCACCCTTGGCGTTGCCCCTTTGGCGTGAGGGATTCCACCGGCGTGGGGCTTGGGGTGGGGACACGTGGCAGCAGCAGATTGGTCAGTTTTTTTTTTTTTTTTTAACTTTAACACAATATAATATTATTTCTTTCCCTCCCCTCTTTCCCCCTTCCACTCCCCACAATTATTTTTCCCCCCACAAGTGTCACATGACGCTTCATCCCCCTCTTTCCCACCCCCCACTCCTTATAGTCTAATACTTGCTTTTTATCATGTTTTTAGTTTTCATTTCAAAATCATAATAAATTATAAATTACTTTTAGTTGAATATTTATTTAGTCATAAATAACTGATTTAAAGATTTTTTTATCATGTTTCAAGTAATATGGTCCAACTAAACCTTAAACCGGCTAAACTATCATACATAATGTATAAAAACCTCCCTAATCATCGTTTAAAACATACTAGTTTTTTCATATAATAATATATTTCTCGTATCATCTTCACCCTATAACTTATTTATATATTTTCATAGAGATACATCAATCCTATAATTCACTTTTACATAATACGATACATTTAATCTACGTAGTTAAAAGAGAGAAATTATAACAGTCTTGTATATCACATTCAAAACAACTGCATTATATTATATAGTTAAAGATATAATTATAGTATCTATTAAAAGAACGACACTTCTACGGTGTCGTTCTTTTAATATATATATTGGCAACTAATTTTTAGGTTAACTTTATTTTCTGCTACTAACTTTTAGGTTAACTTTATTTTCTTTTAATTTGATCACTAAACTTAAACCACCAAACTTTTAGCCGCGAGTATTTTTTTGAACCACACGCGAGAATAACAGTCACTTAATATTATCTTTTATTTCCACGAAACCCTCCACGCAACAGGAGCTCCCACATCGACACACGATCTTTATCGTCCACCAAACCCTGAACGCAACAGAAGCTCCCGCCGCGAAGCGCGGGGTAATAGAATCCTAATTTATAATGAAATAAACCCACTTTTCATATAATAATAAATATTTATGTCATGTTTACCTTAATATTATTATTAATTATTAAAATATTAATATTAATTATTAATATTTTAGGAAACACAAACAAGATACCGATGGACCGATCCAGCTCATGTTTCCACTACACATGTCAACATGACAACATGCCATTGTTGCAAAAACATTCTTCCACTTCACTCGGAGTTCTCATACTCTCCTCCCTCTCTTTCTGCATCTCACTCCCTATTCCCAACAACCCTTTATTAATATTATTATTATATATTACTCACCCAATTAATTCTATAGACTTTGTCACTTAAATCCACCTAATAATTCTACACTCTTCATTCCCCTTAAATTTGTTCATCACTCTCTCATGATTACTATCACATGGCCAAAAAAAGATGGTTCACTTTTATCAAGAAGTTTTTCATCTCAGAAACATCTCAAAACAGATCAAAGGTACTAAATTTATATAACATTTTATATAACATTATTATATAAATTTGCATTTGCGCCTCAGTTTGTGGAGCTACTTAGTCGGGTCCAATAGTAATGTTATGACCCAAGATTTATAAATGTCGTTTTTAAAAGACTTAGTTTTGCTATTAAAAAAAATAAATTTATATAATTATAAATTTGCATTCTTAGTTTTGGTATTTTTGCAGTCTGACGGGTCATGCATAGTAATGTTATTACCAAGATTTATAAATGTTTTAAAAGACTTAGTTTTGCTATCCAAAAAGTAACTTTATGCAATTTATGAATTTGCATTCTTAGTTTTGGTATTTTTGCGGTCTGACGGGTCATGCATAGTAATGTTATTACCAAGATTTATAAATATTTTAAAAGACTTAGTTTTGCTATTCAAAAAAGTAAATTTATGCAATTAAAAATTTGCATTCTTAGTTTTGGTATTTTTGCAGTGTGACGGGTCATGCATAGTAATGTTATTATCAAGATTTATAAATGTAGTTTTTAAAAGACTTAGTTTTGCTACCCAAAACGCGTATGCCTTTTATTTTGAGGTAATATATACATAGTTTGTTACATGGGTGTTTATGATATATCTTTGATTAGAGTTCAGGAAGATAATAACTATGATTATGTGGTGGTTTGTGCATTATACTGAGATTGTTGTGGTTTCAGGAAAAAAAGATGAGATGGGTGTTTGGGAGGCATAAGCTAAAGAGGTTAACATCTCAATCAGTAGTTGTAGAGAGACCAAGATCAGCTGAAAAGAAGGTGAAACATGAAGGTGGTGTTGTGGGTCAAGAAATTGATGAATGTAACCAAGTGTTGAATGATTATCATGGTGCGGCGATCAAGATTCAAACGGCTTTTCGGGGATTTCTTGTATGTTTGTTTGTTCCTTAAATTTATGATTTTTGTGAGAATTGGATGTGTTTTGAAATTTGATCCGAGTTAGAAGATGATTGATTCGGATCGGTGGTGGATGTAGAAAATAAAACAATGGGAAACATTTAATAAAAATTATTTTAAGGGGTAACATTTTATAAAAATACCTTAAAAAACAAATTTTTTCCGCTTCGCCAAAAATCGAGGGGTAACAGATGTCCCCCCGCTTCTATGCTGCATCCGCCACTGATTCGGATTCATTGATCGGTTAGAGTTTGTTGTTTGATTGCATGAATCTGGAGAGGGTAGATCATATATTCATAGATGCAATCAAGTGTGGCCAAAATGTAATTATTGACTTTTTAAGGTCAAAATTATTAATTTTAAGATCTTAATTAATATGAATTCTTAAAGTATTATAAAATTTTAAAAGAAAATTATCATAAACTGGATCAGATACTGCTTTTTTAGAAGAACTCTGGCAAGAGGGCTAGACGAAGTGCGAAAAGAATTGGTATTCAAAAGTTAAAAGTTTGACCTGAAAAGTCAAAAACATATAATAATGGTTTTTTCCTTTAGTTGTAGGCAAGAAAAGCTAAAAGGGCATTGATTTGAAATGAGTTTGTTTGTTTGGTACAGCCAAAAAGTAAAATTTGACTTTTTAAGGTCAAAATCATTTTTTTTCAAGATCTTAAATAATATATGTTCTTTGATATTTATAAAATTCCAAAAGCAGATTAGCATAAACTGGATTAGATATGACTTTGGAATAGAAGCCTGGCAAAAAAGTTAGATCAACAGCATAAAGAAATAAATTTTAAATGTTAAAAGTTTGACCTGAAAAGTCAAAGCACCTAATGATGGTTTTTGCTTGGTGTTGTAGGCAAGAAAAGCTCTAAGGGCACTAAAGGGAGTAGTAAGACTACAAGCTATTATTCGCGGGCATTTAGTTCGACACCAGGCGGTCACAACTCTCAAGCGTTTGCAGTCGGTTGTCAATATTCACTCGCAAGCATGTGCTAAGAGAATCCAAGTGGCAAACTGTAGTTTTCATGATGATTATCAAGAATATAAAGGAAAGGATATAAAGGTAATTTAGCTTCTTAATTCTTACTCTTAAGCTTGCTTTTCTGTTTTATGTAATTAACTGTAACTGTCGACGGATATGTAAGAATGTGCAGATCGATGTGAACAGTCAGAAGAGGTGGGATGATAGCATTTTAACGAAGGAAGAGGAGGATGCAATGTTGGTTGGTAAGAGAGAAGCCGCTATGAAGAGAGAGAGGATCAAAGAGTATGCATTGAATCACAGAGTATGTATATACTTTAAGTTTATAGTTAATGGTTTGACTTTTGAGTTCAAGAGTCAAAACACTGAATTTCAACTTTATAGATTGGTTTCATTTGTTTAAAATTGTGATATAAAAACCAATCGTTGCATCAAACTTGACAGACGATCGTGTTAAAAGGGTGTTTGGATGTGTGTGTTAAAACTATTATGATTTTGAAGAATCAGAGTCGCAAACATAAGCAAGGGGTGGCAATTCGTGACATGACCCTAAACACTTTGCTAAACAGTCAAATTTTTTGTTGTCATATCTAACCCGTTTCATACTTTCGTAAATAGGTCGTGTTTGAGTAGACATGTTTAATTACAGGGGTTGTGTTTGTTTTGACATGTTAAATCCGTTTGTTTAAACAGATCGGCCGCCAACTTGTTAAACCATTTGTCACATTACAAGCTGAAGCCAGTGGGGATCTAGAAATTAATTTCAGTAGTAACGTTTTTCATTTTTTTCATTTTAGTAGTAACGTTTTCCAAATATCGTAAAAACAAATTTTCCACTAATTTTCCACTACGCGCGCGAAGTTGAGTAGCAACGGACGCGGCACCTAGCTTCAAGCTAGGTCCGCCCCTGGCTGAAGCTGCCAACCTGTTTGACTTGTTTAGATAAATGATTATATGGGTTAAACGGGCATGTACATGTAACATGATTTTAAGTGTGTCCAACTTATGGTTGATGCCCTTGACACGAATAAAAAATGGGTTGACTTAAGGTTAGGTTACTTGCATATTTGACCTCAAAAGTCAAACATGACTTCTTTGCTAACTCCTTGGCTCTTCCTCTCAGATGTCTACAGAATCTGAACAAAGCAAAGTAAATATGAAATGGAGGTACTGGTTAGAACACTGGGTGGATACCGAATTAGCCAAAAGAGAAGATCTACAAAATCTAGTAAAAAACGAAGAATTCGAAAGTCAAAAACTCAAACTACGGAATCTGAAGCTAACGGATACTCCAAATCATCTCCCAATAACAACCCGTCACAGGAAACAACGTTCCATCGGAGAAGAACATTCAGGTTCACCCGTGAACCCCACTTACATGGCTGCAACCGAATCTGCACGAGCCAAAGCGAGGGCCAGATCATTGAGCTCACCACGGCTAAGACCGTTAAGTGATTATACTTCGTCTGCAACTAATTCTCCATATAAACAAAAGCTATTGTCTCCTATTTCTTCTATCAATAGCGATGCAAGCAGCATTAGTAAAGTTTGGAATACTAACGGTCGCGTAGGATTTTCTCAGAGATCACCAAGCCTACACGCGTTTCCGGGTCATGTGAAATCAAGCAAATCCTCAATGCCAAATTGGGATCAGATTGGCCATTTCAGGTGATCATATGGACCTCAGAATAAGATGATATATATATTTATTATACTACTATATCTAGTGACAGTTTTCTTTATTTGTAGTATTTTTCATAAATAATAATAATAATAATAAAGTTATGATATGAATTTGTAGAATTGTAGAAACTATTATTTGAACCTCAGTCTTTTTTTTATTAACTCTATACCTGCAATTACAATATTTGAACCCTCCACCTCATGGATGGATCGCACCGGTTAGCATAGTTGTTAATAGCGATCATAGCGCCCGCTATAGCGAATAGTGTAGCGTAGCACTCATGTGTCGCTATATGGTTGATAGTGAGGAAATAGCGAGATTTTTCTATTTTTAGTATTTTTTTGAATTTTTTTGGTTAAATATTCATATAAAACATCTCTAAAAGGTTCTTCTAGTGTATCGCTAAACATGAAATAGCGCCCGCTATTTCATCGCTATCGCTACGTAGCGTATCGGTAGCCTGTCGCTATCGTCCGATGTTCGCTATTAACAACTATGCCGGTTAGTCACGACGGATGCAACCGTCAGAGACGCCATTGCAGTTGCGCTTGTGAACTCGAGAAACTCCAAGCTCGTTACCAATCTGCGCTTGCAAACCCATCAACAAGCTTCTAAGCCTAGCAGCCTCTTCTTCAAGTCCAGCCTGAAGCTGCAGCTTCCAAATCAATACCCGATTCACAATCCGCAGTTTCTTAACTTCTTCCTCTAAGTAAGCGTTTTGCGCTTTCTTCTTCTCTCTGTACTTCTTAACCGCCACTCGGTTTCCTAACGGCCTTTCAGGTTTCACCGAAGCATCATCACCCGTTCTTCTGTTCTTCAAGGACGAGTTGCTTGTGAGATGTTTCGATTGCTTTACCGCTTTGTCATCCATGTTTCTTCACACACAACTCAAACCGCAGTTTTAAGTGTAAAAATCGAAATCTGACTACTCGAAGCTCGTTTGATTCGTGGACATGTTCGCGGGTAATTATCACTTTTTGAAGAGCATATATTCTTCAGCAAGTATAATCTGTTGTCATAAATCATAATCAGATGCTCCTGCAACTGTATAATATTTAGAAAGCAATGGATTTAAATATAGGATATGCCTATCTTGCTGTAATGCTGAAGAGAATCAGCAGCTTAAAAGGTGTTTCATGTCTTGACAAATTTCAAGCATACTTTTTTATGATAAATTTTAACTTAATTACCGTTTCGAGTTAATTTTTCATAGATGATCGGTTGTCATAATCGGACGCTCCCTCAACTGTCAGTCGTTAGGCTCATCACGACATTGTAGGCATATGTCGTGTGAAGCGACGCAGAGTGAGAGTATCTACCTAGTTATGAGTGACCCATTGTCACTCCGTCGGTGCGTTTTGAACCGACAGCCCGCTAAGACTGGCATGACGATATTCTATCGGGCCCCGTGCAGGACATCAGCCTTGGTGGCTTCCCCCCAGAAACCGTACTGCCTTCACACGAGTTGCCTCGTTGAAGTAACAGTCGGATTAAAACCGGGGTGACTCTCAAGATCGAACCCCTCTTGATGGTTTGCCACCATCATTGCACACTAAATACCTCACTATTTGAAGCATGTGGGGATCGAACTTGAGTCTCCTAAGGAGAACTCAAGTGTCTCCACCACTCAAAAGCTACTTGACCAACACAAGCTGCAATTTACCTGATCTTGTTAGTTAGCCTTGTGAGTTTTACGGTAACAAGTTCTCACGGTTACTAAATAAAACTGTATTTACCAACAAATTACGCGAACTATAATTTTCCAAAATGTTACAATGTAGCTATGGTAACAATCAAAACTAGTTCCGAGTCACAATTGACATAAAACAGGTATAAGTAATCTCAGTCTCAAACACGACTAACGAACTTAATCCGACATTAATCTAAGACTGTCCGTTGTGGGCCGCAAGCAAGCTCTGGCGCGAGCGAGGTTTCAACCCGCTCACCCCCAGCCACAACAGCCCCACGCAAACAGTCGCAGCGCGAGCACAGGCGATGGTGGTCGCGTGCCTTGACGGGAGAAAGTGACGGGTTGCTTGAGAGTGAAGTCTATGGCTCACACCTGCTCGCCCGCGACAACTGATAGTCTAATAAAAAGGAGGATCATTATGTAGAAACTCATCAACAGTACAAGGAAACTCAAACACATCACCATCACCACCAACAACAGCAGCTTTAGCCAATAACAAATGAGCCAATCTAAAAGGCTCCTTATTATTACTCAACAAATAACTAATCCAACCATCCAATCTTTCAACTTCCTTTTTACACTTAGGCCCTTTAACTTTCACAATGTTGGCATAAAACGTATCATCAGGATTAACATTAGGCATCTGGGAACCTTTACAATTAACATCAGTCAACTTAAGCAGGTCAACCATTGAGTCAACGCCTCCAACGACGTCGTTTTGGGGGAAATTGGGTAATTGGGGTTTAGGGGTTTTGTTAGGGTTTGGTAAGGAGTCGGTGAGAGAGAGGAATTCGTGAGGGGGGTGGTCGAGGGAGTTGTTGAAGGTTGATGATGAGGTGTTGGTGTGATGGGTGTGGAAGTAGATTGGTGAGCTGGTGGAGGATTCTGTTGATTGGGTTACGGTTTGTTGTGGTGGTGGTGGTGGTTGTGACGGTGGTGGTGGTGGTTGTGACGGTGGTGGTGGTGGTGGTGGTGGATTTCCGTCGTCTAGTTTTAAACGTTTTTCTAGTTGTTTGAGAGAAGAGAAGAAGTGTTGGTGAGGAGGCTTCATTGATCAAGTGTTGAATACCTATGGCTCTAAACAAGAATTTAGGCTGAAGTGTGTGAGGCTTGTTGCGGGCCGTTTCGAGTCGGCCGGGACGGCCCACACCACTCCTAAAAGTTATTAAAAGTTAAATTTTATGTTATTTATACGATTTTAAAAAGTGCGCGAAAAAAACCGATTAAGAACCGAAACCGAAAAAAAAACGAAACTGAAACCGAACCAAAACCGGTTTCCGAAACCGGTCTTACGAATCGACAAAACTGGTCCAAAACCTAACCGGTTTGGAACCGAAACCGGTTCAACCAGGAACCGGTACTGTAGCGAACCGATTTGGAACCGAAACCGGTTCGGCAAAAAAAAACCGATTTGCTCACCTCTAGACGGCCCTGCCTCGTCCCTTTCGTCACAATGTGGATGTTTGAGACAGTTCATTCCTTCACCACCAACTTTTTCACAACACCATTGGTCCATCTCCTTGTGAAGGACTATCCTCCTAAGCGATGTAGCAACTGAGATGGCGGGTAGTCCTCTCTTAGAGAGACCTATCTCCAACCCACCACCCTTATTAATAAAGATTTGAAGTGTACACCATTATTGGTTCTAAACAAGATGAACGTGAAAGCAAACAAAAACCGTTCAAAAGTTAATAAAACCAAAACAAATGATATGTTTGGTTTTCGAATCGGTGTAAGCTGAAATCGAAACATGTTTATGGTTCGGTTTCGGTTTCGGTTTTGGTTTTGGTTTCAGAGATTTGAATTACAAGTAAAAGTTTGCTTTAAAAAAAAATTATTTAGCTTAAATTAAATTACGGTTTTTTTTACTAAAAATAACTATCATCTAATTCATTCCAGGACAAAGAAAATTACATCAAGAATACGGTTTTAGCCAAAATTTGGTTCAGTTTAGTTTTAGGTTTCCAGAAAAAAAAACATGCAAACAGAATAGACTCCAAACAAGCATAAAATAGAATTGGTGAACACCCCTAAATTTTTGTAGGCCACATTTTGAGAGAAAGTTATGAAGATGGTATTTTTAAGGAGTGGTTTGTGATAACTATGTGTTTAACTGTTTGCGTATCTACCTTTAATCGTGTATCATCTGTTGCATTGGTGATTGGACAAAAGGAACAAAGAAAATATGCTCAAAGTCCACACCCCCTATCATCTTATCCCACACTGCATGTCTTTATGCGTGTATAGTCCATATACATCAGACGATCGCTTGCTGATGTGAAACGATGTGAGATTAGAAAGCAAGAGTGTGGATATAGCATATTAGCATGACCAATTATGTATCACCTGCGTTTTAACCAACTATAAAAAGTCTATACTTATAATATTTTACTTTTACTGTTGCTACATTCCTACGTCGATATCCAGGCAAGCCTTATAGTCGGGTTGAGCCGTATCTAGCATCCGAGTTAGGATACGAGCTGCAACGTATAAGTAGACTTGTTGAAGGTTCTAATCAAATTCACAATGCATTAACATCCCTCATGAGCAAAAAGCTTAAGGAATCATGGTTCTTTACATATTTGACTCTTGAAAGTCAAAAGTCAAAGTCAAACAACAAATCCTATTTATTTCAAACCAAACTAACCAACTGTCTACACTCTCAAACCTCTGTTTTCTACTTCACTTCCCATGGTCACCGGCAACCCTAGTGAATCAGCAAGCGATCTGACTTCCGCAATCATTGCAACCACGTCATTCAGCTTGTTAACCGCTGACCCGACACCCTATTTCCAAAGAAAAAGGTTAGAAGTCAAAAATGGAAGGGGTGCAAATTTTACAAGAATTACATTCAAGACATGTAGTTATGTACTTACAACTCCTGCAGCCCCCGCTGTGATGGCCATTGGCGCTGTAACCGCACTTAATCCTGACGCACACATCACGGGAATCTTAACAGCCCGTGAAATCGAATATGCTGCTGCCAACGTTGGACTTGCCTATGTTTTGTCATAATCAAAACTAACTAAAATTAGTAAGGAGGTTTTATACATGTTTTCGACCTGTTAATGGATTATTTGCGGGGGCGGACCTGGTGTATAACTAGGTGTCGCGTCCGTTGCTGCTCAACTTCGCGCGCGTAGTGGAAAATTAGTGGAAAATTTGTTTTTTTTTTACAAAATTCGGAAAACGTTGCTACTAAAATGAAAAAAATGAAAAACGTTACTACTGAAATTCATTTCTACATCTGCCACTGATTCTTTATAACTAATTTTCTTTTATTTACGCATTTGATCTGTTGGGTACCTTTTCGATTAAACCAAGAACACCGGGCTTTGACGGGTTAGAGCATTTTCCTCCTTCGGTCTGTATGATGTCAGCACCTTCTTGCTCCAAAAGCTCCGCTAGCTTCGTCTGTAAAAATTTATTTCCATGGTTAGCGGGTTCATTAAAACAGGATCTTGATTTTTTATCAAAGTGTGCAGGGATTATTACTTGATCAGGAAGGCTTAGTGTGTGCGGCACGGTCACGGATAACGTCACAAATGGAAGAATTCTTCGTGTCTCCACTGTTAAGTTCAATATCTACATAAAAGCATCAAAAGATCTTTCAATCAGTAGCCTTCATCCAACAATTTAGATACGCGTTTCGAAAGTGATTATGTGATATTTAATAATAATAATAATAATAATAATAATAATAATAATAATAATAATAATAATAATAATAATAATCAAACAATCGGTTTTAGTATATCTAGTCGTAGAAAATAGTTAATTAGAAACACAATCCAAACACGAAGGTCGCCCAAACCCATGCAAGTTGCGCTTTACTTGATACATTGGTTAGCAGAATATTAGTGGGTCACAGAGTCACCCTTACCCAAAAACGTCACAAGAATAAGATAATCGGTTTCAAAACACAAATGCTACAAGCTTATGATGTAACGCAATATCTACAAAACCTGTTCGGGTGAAAAAACTATGCCCGCGTCATAAAATGAATCATAGTTCCCGATCTCCACCTGCATATAACATTTATATATTATGAAATTCAGCAGATTGGATATTAAGTATGAACTCCAGAAAACAGACTAAAATATCAAACGGTTTAGGGGAAGACCATCGAAGCTCCAGCTTCTACAGAAGCAAGAAACGCAGATGGATCAACCGATGACACACAAACCTGAACAATGAAACATTATTTAGAAAGGTTCCTTAAAGAAATCAAATTTTGAAGAAATTGTGTAGTTATTATTAACATACCGGGAGACGGGTCAAAGTGGTGACTAGTTTGACCAACTCCGGGTCACAAGCTATATCCACATGAGTTGCTCCTCCCTGTTCAAGAAAAAGTTAATGTGGTTGAAATAATTAATGGGCTTGTTAAGATTATATGTGCATATATAACTGAATTAGGCAAACAAGATTGACTTTAAACCGAAACTTTTTATACTGTATTTTTAAAAATAATACCTTACATGTTGGAAAAGTTTGGTTGTAATTTCTCTGTAAGTAACATATTAGTTGCTGTTTGTCATCCCATTGTACATTAAAAAGATTGCTAATATTTTATTTTACCAATATATAACAGAATTTATAAATTACTTGAATCCATTCACTTCACTTTAAAGTGGGCAGGAACCATCTCTTCCATAACCGAACTAATCTAACCATTTATAACCTCAACCGATCAGTTACAAAAATCTAAAAACCTAAATATTCGTTATAACTCAACCCTACCGCAACCCTTTAGGCTGTACGTTGTGGCTCGCGGTGAGCACCAACGTGACTCTCAAGTAACCAAGTCACGCCAGGCTGTTGTGGCTGGGGGTGAGCACCGGCGCGACCACAGCCTACAAATCCAACACAAATAACTTTCTTCGCGCCGTGAGCCTGCTCGCGTCGGGTTAGCGTGGGGCTGTTGTGGCGGGGGTGAGCGTGGGGCTATTGTGGCTGCTCGCGCCTGGTCGCTCGCGTGTCCACAACACACAGTCTTATAGATCACACAAGTTTCAACTTGTTTTCGTTTAATGAAATTATTGTCAAAAACTTGCTAAACTTCACAAAATGACAGACACCCCAACTTTCACAAAACGATTTCAAATTACAATTACATGTATTAGCTTGGCTAGAGGCGAAGCTTGTTGACGGTCTGCCTTCTATTTCGATGTATTAGCTTTTGCAAGTGAGAAATAAAAAAATACAATTATCCTATACACAAATTACAATTACACTCTATTCTTAGGGGTAGAGGTAACACTGTCTACATCTTACCCTTCTCAGACCCTACCTTAGCTTTGCTATAGGTGAGATTAACTGAGTATGATGATGATGATGATGACGACGACGACAAATTACAATTACAAGTTAAAAAAAAATGCAACAAATCTATCATAACTGTGAGTAAAAACTAAAAACTAACTCCATCATCATAATATTAATAATAATAACAATAATAATAAAAAAGGGTAAGAGAGGGAAAGAGGGGTGCTACCTTATCAGCAGCAGTGACAACAGAAGCAACATTATCTTTGTTAAAGTTCTGCAACCCTGAAATGATCTGCAAAACCCAACTAATTATTATGCTCAAATTTCAAAACCCATAAACTAAATTGTTAGAAATTGTTAAAAATAAGAGAAAGTTACAACCTTGAGTGCTCTTCTTTCATGGAAAGACTTCAAGACTGTTTCTTTATGGGTGGAAAGAGAAGCTCTTGGAATAAAAGCAGAAGAAGAACGTTTTGGAGGGTGAGAGTAAAGGGAATTGGAATTGGAATTGGGAATGGATTTCAATTGGGTGTAAGAAAGGAGAGAATTGGGTGTGCAGATTGAAGAACTCATCATCTCTGTGTTGAAGTTTGGAAGGCAAAGGATAGGGGAGTGTCAAGTGTCTTGCTTTATCCTAAAACCCAATCATTGTATAAGACACTGTTTATAACTTAAGGCAGGCGGGGCACTTTACGGATTCTTCACGGTTAGGCCATTACCCCCATGGTAATACCGTTGTTGGTGGCACGGGTAGTGGTCTAGTGAAGCAATTACGGGTTCTAGTTAACGGGCGTTGAGTCGTGTTTTGTGTGTTGGGTTTTTTGTTTTTTATGAGTTGGGTAATTCAGGGTAGTGTTGCCTCCAAATTTGTTTGTCGGTGAAGTAAATTAGTGAAATAATGTGGTACGGTAGTATTGATGGAAATTCATTTTAGTTTAGTGGAGTTCGGGTAGCGCCCCGCCCACCCTAACAAGGCATACTAGTATGGGAAAAAGCGTGTCGAAGTAGAGAGAACCTTGGTTGAATAATAGGTTGATCTGTCAACTTGTTTAATTAAATGTATAAAGTGTTCACAGGTTTAACTCTTTTTTTATAACCCATTTACATGGTTAACATGTTTATAACTTGATTATTACTTATCTACCTATTTGACAAGTTTAGATAGATGGGTTAAAACGGTCAAGTTTGTGCTACACAATTTTATGTTTATGCGTTTTTAGGTTGATGTTTATGATATGAGTAGAAATATGGGTTGTTTTCGTCTTAATTCAAATCGCCAACCGAAACTCGCTCAAATATCAACTCAACATGATTGACACCCTAAAATACTAAGTATTTGTTAAAAGTTCTAATCAAGTAAAAGTTAAACGAGAAAAGTGGAGCTTGAGTCTAAGTAAAATGAAGTCATTTTTGGTAATGTTTTGAAGCTTTTCAAGATGAGATTTTACAAACTAAAAATCACTACATTTCTCTCTTCTTTTTTATTTAATAATACTTATTTTATACTTTTATCATTACTTTTTCTCTCCCCTCTACTCACAACCACTTTTAAAAATATTAAAAAATTGTGGAGGGTGAACAGTGCCTCCTCTAAATTTAGAGATGAACAGTGTCTCCTCTATATATTTTCTCTATCTTCTACTTACAACCACTTATACCCACTCTATATAATATAGAGGCCCCATCACACTATTATAGAGTGTCTATGTAAAGGATTAAAAGTTGAGAGTTTCTCTCATCTCTAAGCGGATGCATCTAAAGGATTAAAAGTTGCTTGTTGATAATGTGCAATTATGTAAATGACGATTTCTGATTGGAAAAATAAGTTCCTTTCATTTGCTTGTTGGGTTCAGTTGGTTAAGGTTGTGTTGCGCTCTCGTTGAAGGCTATAAATAATTAAGAACATGAGCGGGATGTGATCCTTAATAAATAGTTCACTGTTGGCGGAAGCCAGTGTCCCGGGGTCCCTAAGACCTATTCCGATTGAAACAAGGGGCGGGTCTTAATGTTCAGAAGAGATACTCCCTCATGAAGAAGATGGATGGCATGAAGCTTGTTTGTTTAAAACTAGCAACTTGTTAATGATATCATTCTACTTTCTGTAACCATATACTTTAAATTCAAAATCTTTAATAAATATAGTTCTTTGCATTTAAAAAATTAAAAATATCGGGCAAATAATACGTCTCACCAATGATCTTGTAGCTCAGTGGCTCAAGTGAGGTCGCAAAGTTATACATTAGCCACTAGTTACATGGCTTCCTCCTG
The DNA here is from genome assembly GCA_030844895.1 of Ambrosia x helenae. Lineage (NCBI taxonomy): Eukaryota > Viridiplantae > Streptophyta > Magnoliopsida > Asterales > Asteraceae > Ambrosia > Ambrosia x helenae. The sequence continues at coordinate 69,541 of JAUTDX010000337.1, read as the reverse complement.
GGAAGGTTCCTGGTTCGACTCCTTACCAGTACAACCCATTAGTGGAAAAACGACACTGGAGCCGCATTGGACTCGGCTTGTTGCTAGTTTCGAACCCAAGTCACCAAGACTCTTCTAACTCTACAGTGATGGCGGATGCCAACTTATTGAAACTAACCTTCCCAAAAAACAAGTGCTGGTGACTGTCCACACATTCCTTGCAAAATACACATTTAAGATTAACTTTATAATTGCCAAAGGCATTATAGCCCAGCGGCATCTTGGTGGCGCGATGATACTCCAGTGATCCGTGAGTGATTCCAATTGGCCGTTCAAAAAAAAAAAAAGATTAACTCTAAAATTCCATTTTAGTATCCTGTCCTGGGTCAACAATCCATATCTGAAAGCAAGCCATGTAAGATGTTCTGACTACACTAGACCACACAAAATTCACCCATATACAAACTTTTGGCCATAAGAGGACACAACAATTGCCATCTAATCAGCCTATATCAATCTGCTCATGCAATTCAGCAACAATCATTTGCAGCACCCTTTATATCTCTACTATTAACCAAAGTTTAAAAGAACGGAAACGCGCCTCGAGGCGTTTTCCCTTCGCCTCACGAGGCGTAAGCCTCGAGGCGAACCGAGGCGGAATTAAAAAATTAGATAAATAATTATATATCTTTCAAAAAATAAAATGTTAACTAATTTCATCATCAAATTCATCAAAAACATCAAAAACACACATAAAAAAGACATAAAATGTCACAAAAAGTCGAAAACATAAAAAATATACCTGAAAACCCCCTGAGGCGCATCTGAGGCGCAACTTTTCATAGCGCCTCAGTCCTGTGAGGCGCATACCACTGTTCAAACACCTGAGGCGCCGCCTCAGAAGCGTTTTCAGACCAAATCGCCTTGAGGCGCGCCTCGAGGCGCACGCCTCAAGCGTTTTTTTAAACCATGCTATTAACTCGATTAACCAAAGGACTATGATAATGTCAATTATCAAACGACGCAGAGGTAAGCATACCATTACTAATTTTCACAATTAAAATGATTTCTAATCAAGTCGCTACACTTAAGAATCTGCTTCCGACTCCAAGAATCATCAGATTTATCATTATTTTCCCATATACGTTTCTGTTTAAGTTTCAGAACTTTGACCCGTTAAACCCAAACAGAAGTTTTGTTACTCAAAATATTATTGATATGTTTGGACATGAGACCTAAATTTCTCACCCTTAGAGAATGATCTGAAGTATAATAGGGTAAGAAAACAACTAACTTTCTATTCCCTGTAATTTTAAGACATGAAACTTTAACGCTATTTTTATGAAATTAGTGAAATAACGTCAAAATTAGTGTGCAATTTCACTTTTGCTCCCGGAGGGACGGCACACACACACACACACACACATATATATATATATTATATGTACACAGCGCAAGCGGGCGTAACATGAAAATCAACCACATATTTTCCTTTTGAAACAGTATCAACCCGCGAGCCCGAATGGGGTAATATATATTATATGAACCCGCCAACCCGTGAAAATAATGAAAATAATGATGTTATGAGGATTACTGATCAAGCTCCCAAACATTTCTTGTATTTACAAACTAAAAGTTAGGATCATAAAACACTAAAAGTATCATATCTTTTTGTAAAAGCACATCAAATATCACCAGTCCCCTAGTAAAGCAATGTAACTATTTATTATTCCAGTAAGTTACCGCACACATATGATTCTGACCCTGAGTTTCACTTGACGTTGTTGGTGGCTCACCTGCAGATAACTTCTAACTTTGCAGGATCTAAGTAACCTGGAAGAGAAAGCAAACAGTTGAGCAATCATTATGATGTTTACAAGTGACTGATCATAATGACGTGATTACGGGTGAAGATTTAAAAAAAAAAAAAGAGTTCAAGGAATAAGTCTAGATCAAATCAAACGGAGATTTAAACGGTCACAAGAGATGCAGTCAATCTAAGACAAATCACGGAAAAGATAATAAGCAATTTGAAGTGATGTACCTTATGAAACCAAATCATCTTTGAATGTTATTGTGAATTGTAAGATTCGGATGATCAAGCAACAATAGTGTTTCCATGTATGGATGCGCAAAAATGCCGACAGCCTTACGTCAAACTCAAACCCAAGATCATCCATGTGCTCTAAGTAGGGCTCATAAACAACAAGTCGTCCACGATAGTTTCCTAACATTACAATTATAGGTTCACCGCTCTTTCTAAATCCTAGGGTTAATGCATAACCTGGTGTGTTTACATTAAAACCGAATAGCTTTGTAAACGATTTTGGGACATGACCCTCCACCATCCATACACTGTACACCATTCGGTTGGCCTCTTCAACCTTTTCAAGGATAACAAGAGACTCCCTTAGTTCAGACACATACAAGACATGATCATCCTGAGGGTGCGATAACCCATCTGGGAGGTTTACTTCTCCAAATTCTTCACTTGTGATATCAAATGAAATAATCAGATAACGAGACCCACCATCCATCGTAATCCTTTCAGCAACAAACCAATAAAGAACCCCATCTATAACTACGGAACAACACTCACCACCCAGAACAAAATGGAAGCGAATCAGTTTACTAGGGAGATTGCTAGATAGACTTCTCCAAGCCCCTGTGCTTAATGTAAAAACTTCGACTTGCCAAGGGATGGCACTTGCACTTTCTATATCGGCCCAACTAAGAATATGTGTAATCTTGACAATCTTAGGGTCACTAGTCTCACGACAAACACCAAAACCTAAAACGGACTCATGTATCTCCCCATGGGCCACATTAGGCACAACAATGTCAACGGCTTTTCTAATAGATGGATTCCAAATAACAGCCCTGTGCGTTCCAAAAATGAGGTTTTCACCGATAGTTAGAAAAGGACGGTAGAAACAAAACAAGCCGTGAGAGCAGCCAATTATGCCATGATATTCATGCATTTGAAGCAATACGGGATAAGTAAGGGAAACTCTATTTCCAGGGAAAGTATCATCATCAACAAAGGAAACATACTTTGGTTTACGATCAGGTTGAGTATCTTCATAACTTACAAGTATATGCCGTGTGTGTGTGTGTGTTGGCGGCTATAATCAGCAACAAAATAAGAGCTATCGATAAGAGACTTCCATGTCTTCGAGACGGAACTGAACCAAGGATTTGACAGGAAGCCTTTTGATGATTTCCACTTGGATTTCGAATGGTATGTTGTCAGACACAGGGGCGGATACAGGGGGTTTTAGGGGGTTCCCAGGAACCCCTCGGTTTGGAAAAAATTGAAAAATTTAGTGAAAAATTTTGAAAAATTAGTGAAAATAAGTGAAAATCTACGAAAGGAACCCCCTAGAAATCCATCCTGAATACGCCACTCGTCAGACATTTGGATTTTGCTTACGGAAAGGGAATGGGTTGTACTTTCAACAAATCCTGAAAACGCCAAAGCTAAAGACAATTAGAAGCCATCTCTGTAAATGTAAGCATAAACCGACAAGCATTAAGATCGTTAACTCGTTAAGGCTGAACCTTATTCAAATATTCCAAGTAAATTCCCAAATGTTACAAATAATCTGAAGAGATTATTAGGAATATACAGTTCAAAACAGGCCCTTTTACAAAAAAAAAAAAAAAAAAAAAGGTATAAAACACAAAAAATTATCAAAACACAATCACAAACTGTTATAATACCTATGTATCAACTTATTAAAATTGGTATAACCAAATCAGTAAACTGGCTAATACAGCTAACTACCATTGTTGCCTTAACCATCAGTGACTAATAATAATAATAATATTAAAAAAAAAAAAAAAAACTGTTATAATATCTATGTATCAACTTATTTTTTTTTATTTTTTTTTTTTTTTTTTGGTTAAATTCATCTTTCATTACGTAATAACCAAGTTACATCTGGATAATGGGTAAGCGAGCAACAAGCTGCGCCGCTATCCCCTTTTGAATCGCAAAACCTATTCTACTAAATACAAACCCTTGGTTCCTCGGGCTTTGCGAGTCACTGTGGACCACCTTCTGTACCCGCTCCAAAAAGCGAACTGCCTCAGGGGCAAGTGATCCAAAAGTGTCGAAGGCAAACGGAATGAACACATGCTGATTCTCTAAACACGCTGCCTCGTGCTTAGCAACCTTCCTAGCTTCCGCCTTCAAAACCGCCTGTTACCTTATGAAAATTGGTATAACCAAATCAGTAAACTGGCTAATACAGCTAACTACCATTGTTACCTTAACCATCAGTGACTAATAATAATAATAATAATAATATTTAAAAAAAAAAAAACAGGTTATCAAGTAAAGAAATGGATGGAAACTACTTCAAATTCATATGGAATTGTGGTCATCTACACTTTTATTACTGAAGATTATTGGTGACAAACTGAAATGTTGTATTAAAAACCCTAACTTTCCAAATATATAAAAAAATGTGAACCAAATACGGATCATTTGGATTGAAAAAGGATTAGTGTAAGGAAATATACAATAATTTAAACCTAATCAGTATAATAGTCCTAACAATAAGACTATAAGGAGTGGTGGGGGGGAAGAGGTGGGGGGAAGCGTCATGTGGCACTTGTGGGGCCCTTGTGGGGGGGGGAAATAATTGTGGGGAGTGGAAGGGGGGGGAAGAGGTGGGGGGAAGCCATGTGGCATTTTATTTTTTCTTTTTTTTTTTAACTTTTTATAATAATAATAATAATAACAATAATAATAATAATAATAAAATAAACCGAAAAATATATTAAATTAATTTAATAATAAATAATTAATATTAAATTAATAAAAAAATAATTAATATTTAATTAATATTTAATTTGAAAGTTTGAATTTCAAATTTTCCCCCACTGCTCCACACAGTACAAACATTAATTTTCCCACCATACGTTTGAATTTGAAATTTTAAAATTGAAACTTTGAATTTCAAAGTTTCCCCCAACTGCTTCATACTTCTAACCCTATAAATACAACCCCTAACCAAATTCTCATTCACACCTATTCCTCTTCCCTAAAGCAATGAATAACATGGGTGACGGTTTTCAACCTCCTCTCCTGCAGTACTCTCGCCGGAGACGGGGACGGGGCCGCCCTCAGAGACTACCATTCACCTCCTCTCCTCTGCCTACTGCTGCACAACCTCCACTTTCTCCTCTTCCTCCTCCTCCTCAACATTGGTTATTTCCCGCTCCTCTTCCTGCTGCTGCACAACCTCCACTTTGTCCTCCTCCTCCTCAACATTGGTTATATGGGCCTCCTCCTCCTGCTGGTGCTGCACAACCAACATCTCATCCTCCTCCAGCCGATGATGACTGGACGGATGAGGAATTAGTCTGGGCCATGGAGTATGTAATGGCCCAGACAGGTATGGAGCGACTAAGGTTGTCTCCCCCTACCACTTGGGCTGCTTCAGTTCAGGCTACCTCCACCCCCATCCCCCAACACCAGACTACCCCCATCCCCATCCCCATCCCCCAACACCAGACTACCCCCATCCCCACCTCCCACCACGAGACTTCCCCAACTGAGGGGGATTTGGAAGCCCTCCGGGAGATTGAGGAGGAGGAACTCTACTGGAGCCGACCTAGCCCTCCTAGTGACTGCTACTACTTCCCGTCGGATGCGAGATCCGATGGACGGGATAGCTCACGTTCCCTCTCACCCGAGTACGTCACCCTCCCCTGGGAATGGGACAACTACTCTCCATAGCGGAGAGATTTAGGATTAAATAAGTAATCTAGGATTTATTAATGTTTAAATAAGTAATTTAGGAATTATTAGGATTATGTAATGGTTATTTATGTAATGGTTATTAAGTTATTTAATTATGTTATTGTTATTTATTTTTTTTTTATTTAATTTCTTTTTTTTTTTTAAATACCAGTTTGTTTTTTTTTTTAATTAAATGTCTTCATCATAATTAATATTAAAGTAATAATTGTCACCCAACCAAACACTGCCACGTGTCCCCCTACTCCCCCCACGCCGGTGATCCCCTCCCCGCCCCCCAGCCCCACGCCAACAATCCCGCCCCTATGGCGGCGGTGTTACCCCCCTTCCCGCCCTCTCCCCCCCCCACTCCCACTAGTCTAAACCATAATTCAGAACGATAAACCCTAACCTGAGAGTGAGAATAATATCAATTGAGAACAGTCAGAGCGTCGGTCAATTTGTGCTAAAGTTGCAAGTACATCAACTTATACTTGTGTGAAGTAAGGATGAACAATTAGTTATCACTAACAAAAAAGATACCAAATACTACAATAAATGTTGATTATGATATTGGGTCTGTTTGCAAAATTAGTTGATGGTCGGTGACCGGAAGCTGGTAACTGTTAGGTGTAGGGTATGTTTGGCAAAACTAGCTGGTGACTGGTAGTTGTAACTTTTTAAATATATTTTAGTGTTTGACAGAGTAGCTAAAACTTTTAATAAAATGTATAAAATGACCAAAATGGGCATTAACTAAAAGCTTGTATGCATGTTTTTTATAATAGAATTGATATTTGCGTTAGGGGTGAGCATATGAAAACCGATAACCGAAAAAAAACAAAACCGAACTGATAACCGAACCGAAAATAAACGAAACTGAATTAACCGATCGGTTACGGTTAACATATGGCCAAACCCGAACCATTCGGTTACGGTTTTGGTTTTCCTTTCTTCCGTAACCGAAATAACCGAAACCGAACCGATAATTATATACTTAAGTATTTTTCATACATATATCCATGTATTTGGAACATATCTTCATGTATTTCCGGTATATTTCATGTACCTTTCATGTATATCTATGTATTTGAAATATATCTTTTATGTAACTCATGTATTTTTCATGTATATCCATATATTTGAAGAATTTATTATTTGTTTCCTCGGTATTTCATATATTTTTCTTGCGTTTTGATATATATTTGTATTCTTGAAAAAGATCCAAACACTTTACTAACTATTTTAAGTTTATAATTTTGCATAAGTTTTATGTTTGGATATTAACCGAACATAACCGAAGTCGAACCGATAACCGACATATTAACCGAATTAACCGAACCAACGTAACCGATCGGTTTCGGTTATGGTTTTTCTTAAAACCGAACTTCGGTTATCGGTTTTGATTATATGTAAAAACCGAACCGAACCGACATTTGCTCACCCCTAATTTGCCTCATTTACTCATTAAAAGTTTATAGCTAGTAGAAGCTTTTTTTTAAACGCTGGTATTAGTAGCGTTTCAATATGGAGCTTTTTCTCCTAACCTAAAAGCTTCAAGTCCATTCAATCAAACAAAGCTTTCTATTAAGTATGAGTTTTTTCTTAAAAGCTCTAAAAAGCTCTTTGCCAAATATATCCATTGTCATCTTTTATCGATTTAAGTTTTCGTAAATAATGTTTTAACTCTTACCATACTCTTCACTTTTAAGTATGTGTTCAAAAATCTTTAGTGTAGCATAATTTGCACATTTTTTTTATTTATTATAAGGATCGAGCGTTTACAATGGGGTTCATCGACCTTAACAGATGCAAACATGGAAAAGAGATTGAGGAGCGACAAGACACACGAGAATGAAGTCAATGTTTGTGACTACCCACCTTTAGTTTATGGGGAGTGGAAGGGGGAAGGGGGCATGATGCGTCATTTGACACATGTAGGGTTCATTTTTCAAGCTAAAAAATGGTGGGGAGTGAAAAGGGTGAAGGAAATAATATTATATTATTAGTTTGTGTGTTACATTTTTTTAAAAGGGTCAATCACAAACCACCACCTCATTCTCACCCCCGCCCCATGCCGGTGGAAGTTTCCCCGCCCAAGGGGCCACGTCAGCTTTCACTGAGGGTGGTGTAGGTGGGGTGATAAGGTTTTCACCCCCCCCCCCCCCACACACACACACACTCTTAGTGAGACATGCTAGCATTGTGAGAAAAAAAAAAGAGAGAGAGATGAAGAATCAGGTTTGATAAGGGAGGCCGATGTCTACCTCGGGTACGCTAACGGGTAGCACCTACCGACTCGGCTACACCGGTCTGAGTGCCATGGATAAGGTGATCGGGTGGCACAAGCCAAGTCAGGGGGTATATGTAGCAGACGGGTAGCACGTTAGGTTCCATGGCGCTGGTGATCGGGTGGTTGGTGTGTCTGACATAACGGGGTACCCCTAATGTCTTGATGCACTCCGACCACCCTAAGAGGGGTCTTCGGAGCAAAGCTGATATAACGTTTGTAAACCACCCTTGACCATGAAAGGGCTAATATAGGGATAACAAGGGGATGTGTATGGATAATTCTTATCGCGTACCTGATTCTAAAAACGGTCACATAGCCAGCCTAATACTCGTCGGGTATTTGTAGGTGATTACACGTCCGGTATCGAGCATATCCGAAGACCGAAGGTATCTGTATGGAAATTTCTCATCAGCTTTAAATCCAATACTTGCTTTAGTCTCTGTTTGTGGTGACACAAATACTTCCCTACAACTCATGAATTAAGAATTCTCACAATAACAAGATTTACTCGACATGAATTAGGCGTTAATGAAACTTTTTACATGAACCTTTCACAAAATTCCCAGCAAATAGTAAAATTATCAACTAATCAGAATGCTTATCAGAATGTTTAGAATATATATATGTTTCATGTTGATATAAACCCAAAAGACAAGTTCATAAAATATTGCATTAGGGGGGACGGGGCGCCTACCGAATTGTCCACGGGTACCAACTAGCAGTACGGTAACACCGCCGCCCCCCCGTTGGTAGTGGTCCCGTGGACCGTTTTGCTGGTTATGTTTATCGTGCTGGTACCGGTTGTTTTGTTGGTTTTATAAAATGCAAAATTTTCAATTTACCCCCATGTGTTTTAGTGTTTTTTAATTTTATCGTTTCTTTCATATGTTTACTGTTTAAATAAAAAAAACATAAATAAAAGACATTTCATTAAAACATAAAAAATAAAAATACATAAAACAAAGAAAAATAAACTTAAGGTTGGCGCAACAAGCGCCATGCCTCGACATTGTCGAATTCTTGGCCGTATCGAGCCTCATACTCATAGTTTGTGAATCCGATAGCCAACTCGTCATCGAGGTCCAGATCGTCCCTCATCGTTTGCTCGTAGAGGGTGGTCCACCTCGTACACTTGATATTGAGATCCTCCCACTTGACCTGGAGGTCTCGGATGGTCTTGATGGTGTTGGTGCCCACGTGTTGGATGAAGTCGCTAAACACGTGAACCCAAAACACATCCGGGGGGTAGTCTTTGTCTTCTTCCCTAGGTAGTTCTTGAATTTCGGGGTCGTTTGTGTCACACCACGCCAATGGCGGAAACACGTGGCGCGACGCTCGAAAGCATATCAAAGTCAAGATTAACACAAACTATATTTAATTAGAAAAGATCATTATATTAAGATGTCGGGAGGGAGTACCTGGTTTCAATCATTTCTTAAAACCACAAACATTAAGTTTTAAAGTGGGGTGTTCCCGTTTATGTCCCAACCCGAAGGTAACAATGGATGAAACCCCCAACCATTGTCCGACATCCCAAATTCCACCGTACTAGCCGCATACCTGTTCAGCACTTAGTTACCTGAAAGATATGTTTAAAAAGACGTCAATATATAAAATATTGGTGAGTTCACAGGTTTTAGTTTCGTAAATACGACATTTTTACATCCTGTGCAAATCCAGCACATTTTTACATCCTGTGCAAATCCAGCACATTTTTATATCCTGTGCAAATCCAGCACATTTTGTGGCCTTTGTATGGAGTAGCTAGCTCCTACAAATTATGATGATGAGCAATCCCCTGAGTCCTATAACCAAACCAAGACTAATAAATATGCCCCGCTCCAAGTCGTTTCTCGGAACCCAACGACTTAAGTTCAGAATACGTGCACCCCAGGCATACGCCGATGCATAATCGACGCTATCGATTAGGGGTGGGCCTTGTCAGGCACCAATAGTACTATCCAAATATTCCTTCAGTTTCATTTACCTGAATTAATGGTTACAGTAGCGAGGACCCAACCCCGAGTGGCGACCAAAAACTCAAGTACTCATCATGCCACTTACCACATTTTTAACCTTTGAAAACATTTCAATATGTGATAACTTTTGACAAACATATCTTTCCCCCAGTTAAAACAGTAAAATGGGGCCGTGAAACTCACCTTAATTTCCATGCTTAGCTAGCAAATAAAGCCAAAGCTTTGACCGACTTCCTCGTGCCCTAATTACCAATAAAGGACACCTTAAAGTCTATCATACATAAACCTAGCTTAATTTCCGGTTAAAAGATAGTTTATTCAACTATCCTGACTCGTGTGTAGTAACCCGAGTCTTTAAGTGTTTTAACTCGACGAACCGATCGTGACTTATCATAGCTCCTGTGTTCACATACGAAATAGTACCCAAGTCGCGCACTTGTTACTATTCGTGTGCAAACTATGTCGGACTAATATTACGAATCGTATAACTCATCCCGAGCCAGAGCTTGTCTCGTAAATCAGATAATGTAATCGTCTTGTATAGTTATTTTCGGAAAATATACCTTGCTGAAATATAATATAGTTATTAAAATCCTTTTTAATAACATTTGTTATTTCTTTTCCCGAATCCGAGTATCTTACAAATCTCAAGACTTTGCTTTTTATAAAAAGGTTTTCCAAATAAATCCGAACGTTTATACATCTTTTAATCCGAACAACAAACATATTTTAGTTACCAAGTAACCTTTAAAAACTCGTCAATCCTTGACGCTTGGTCGCAAAAGACTATATATTTGTTTGAAATATTTCTCGGAATGGACTATTATTGTTACAAATAATATTTATCAAAACGTCGTGATTGTACATGACTACATTTGTCAAGCGCTTGGAAAGTTATTTATAAGAACGAACAATAAAGTCACACTTGTCGCGCTTCGGATTTATAAAAATTTCGGCAGAGTTTCCTCTGTTTTTGGTATAAACCAGACAACACAAGTTGTCTACAAATTCCCAAAACCAACTCCTAACAAAGACGACATTATATTTATCCGCATTCTAATCCGCGAGACTTTATACGTTGTGACTATTATATAAATCATCCTGTTTATATAAATATATATATACGTATAGTCCATCAATTTAGTCCAACAACAACGCAAGTCACGACTAATACACAAATATTAGCTCATAATGCTTTTCGTTAATATTTTTATCGGTTCGTTAGCGAGTTAGTCGTTCATATTTATATATTTTAGAAATATATGTGTAAATAATAATATAACGAAATAATTGCTAGTTAATTATACCGTAACGCTTGACCGAAGTTTACTGAGTTGACCGGGTTGACCAACCCGAATCTGACCGGATCTACCCGAGAGCACCATACTTGACCCACGTCTAGAACTTGAAGACGGCACGCAAACCGAGCCAGATCTGAATCTGACCGGAAGCATAATCTTGACCCGAGCCCCGAGTCCCGAACCCAAAACTGACCGGACCCGAACCGCCGGACGCCACCACCGTGGCCGGACCACCGGTGCCGTGGCCGGACCGCCACTGCCGTGGCCGGACCACCACCACCGTGGCCGGACCACCACCGCCATCCACGCCACCAAAAGAAAACCCCGTTCTGACCACCCGCACGCCACCGGAACCCAACCAAAACCCACTCCGGCCCCTCCTGAACTCGCAACCAACCGGAAATAGCTCGCCGGAATATGGCCGGAGAACGAAATTTCGTGAAAACTTGTGAGGAGTCCCCAAGGACCCGATCTAAACGTTTGTACAAAGAAAACTCGAAAACGAGCTTACCGGAAAAGTCGCCGGAATGGTACCAACGTTCAAACCGCTTCGTTTTAGGGAAAACGGCCTTCACCATCGCGTTCGGGGCGTCGAAATTAGTGGGGGTGGAGGTGTCACGCGCCGGAAAAAGTCGCCGGAAGGTCGCCGGAAACTCGCCGGACGCCGCCGGACGCCGCCGGACGGCCACCGGAACGCCGCCGGAACGCCGCCGGAGTGCTGCCGGCCGGCCGCCGGAATTTCTAGAGAGAGAGAGAGTTGAGAGAGTTTGGTTTTTAGAGAGAGGAAGTGATGTGAGAAATGAGAAGAATTGGAAGTGTTATAAGCTTATATAGGTGGGCTTTTGGATTGGGCTTCAAGCCCAACGTCGTGTATCAACTGCTCCGTTTTAGCCCGTTATCGCTTCTGGACTCGGTTTTTGTTCGTAGTCACAAATAATACCAGACCGAGCAATTCAATAATTATTTTCGTCACCCGACGCGTGAAAACGGCACACGCGTTAAAATCGCGTTAATCGGTTCGGTTGTGTTATCCTTCATTTAAATGATCCGATAACTTTCGAAATTCAACCGATAACATTATTTATAATAAATAATTATTCCGGAAGTTCGGTAACGGTTAAAGCCACGCGTTTCGACGTTCGAATCCCACGTCAGTTCCTCTCCGCGTTCTCCAAAACGCTGCGTTTTTGGCCGTTTACCACGCCGATTTCACATCCGTTCGCATCGATAGTAAATACGTGTCGTATTTTCATAGAATAAGCTTATGTTATTCCAGTTTGACAAATTTTTGCTGATGTCAGTTCGTTACGTTAAACACGCGAAGTCTTTCTTTAAAGGCATCAAGACTTCAACGAACTTTCAAAAGGACATCGTAGGACTCATATTAGCTCAACTAACCATAATTAACCTTAAACCATGTTAATTATTTCTAAAACATGATTAAAATCACGTTAATCGTTGTACGAAATTTGCCGGTTGTCACAGTTTGATGGTGTTGGTGCCCACATGTTGGATGAAGTCACCTATTTTTTATCTCATAAAAAAAATTCTTTATGAATCCCTTGTTTCATATTAGAATATTTATTCCGTTATTCTACTATTAGGGTTGATGGTTCAATAGGAGAAACAAAGCTTCTAAAAGCACCTAATAGAGAGGTCATGCATTCAATTCAAGTCTTACGTGAAACAACTTTTCCAGACCTTGATCTAGGCGGCTTTACTTGTAACACCCCAACCGATGGCGGAAACATCGAGGTGTCACGTCAGAATGAGTATACAGTAGCACATGGTATTCAAATTTTAATTTGAAATTTATTTAAAGTAAAAATATCTAAAATTGAAATACATAATAAGTTTTGAATGGAATTCTAATACATCAAATAACCAAATAAGCATAAACTTCAATTTGTCTTCTCATGCTAACACTCTAGTCTACACGCATCATTATTTCCTGTTGAGTTGTAAAAATGGGGGGGGGGGAGGTCAACTAGAAGTTGGTGAGAATACATAAGCCATGTCAAGCAATTAAGTTTAAGAATAAAAGTTTAGCAATTCATATGTCTATCGTAAGTTTAAGTCTACATGAATAAACATGAAATGTTGAATGCACATAATCAAACCTCCGACTAGTTTAGGTCCATCCCGTCATCCACGGTTCACCTTAATATTATGTTGGAACGATAACAATCACCCGCGCTCCCCATAAAAGATGGTCAACGAATCTAGGTGGGATTGTCAATCCAATAGATCTATTATTGAGTATCGCCGGCTTGGCCATAGCTAATGATTATGTATTGTTGAAACTTGTTGAAACGAGTCTAACTGTTGTTGTTGTCTAAATCATGAGCCATTAAAGTTTACAACTAGACATGTATGTAGAATTGCTTAAGTATAATGTTGCAAGTATAAAGAATTGCATAAACATGGTTACGTAAACTCACATTGGCTAAGGTGAATTATCCTCTATGTGTTGTGAATGTATGCAAGGCGAATCCCAAAGACTCAACAACGTAGCTAGTCCAAATTGAAGAGATAAAAAAACGAAAAAGAAAGAATATCAAGCTTCCAATTCGCCAATTGCAAGAGCTTATAATCAAAGCTTCAATTGTAGAAGTAATAGACTATAGAAGAAAGGTATGAGGGAAAGTTTAATCGGATTAAAACAATCGATTTAGAGGTGCCAAGTATAATGGGTCATAGGTGGGTTTTTATACTAGTTTTGGATTCAATTAGCCATTAAAATTGGTCAACACCATAAAGTAAGGTTTTATGATGAATTGACTATTTGACTAAGACTTTGACTCCAAGAATTATGTTGTCAAGACTTTGACTCTTGACTCAAGGCTTTGATATTTATATATATATATATATATATATATATATATATTTTGAAACGAATTTATATCTTCCTTGTTTGAGATTATAAATGTAATTGGAAAAATGATTAGCTTTAAATAAGAAATAAAAAAAAATCATTAGTTTGAATTAGAAAATAAAAACACCGTCTTATAAAATGACGATTTTATAAATAGAATTAGGATAGGACATATGTCATGATTGAAGATTTTTTTTTTTAAGTACAATGATAAAAGGAAACTTAGAAAAATAGAGTGCACGGATAAAGATAAGAATACTTAGAAATAAATTTGACTTTATATCATGGATCGGGAAATACTTTAATGCAAAATAAATGGGAAAATTCGTGAGGTTACAGTCTCCCCTACTTTTAGAAACTTCGTCCCGAAGTTATAAAAAAACACCGGGTTGAGGGTGATTGGGTAGAAATTAGGGCAACTGTGGTTTGGAAAATTTGTGTTAAGGCATGACATGAATTTATAGGTAACAGAATAAACTGTTTCGAATAATTTGGTAAGAGGTTTGATAGGTGTGGGTTTTAAGGGTTGGATTAGGTTCGTCTAAAATAGCAAGGAGAATAAGAATCTAGCAAAACACTAAACTTTAAGTTTTAGGAATCTTAAAAAGAAATGCATGAGTTAATTGACTATAGAAATACTAAACAGGTAACTAGAGTTTATAATTGGTTATCTACCAAAAACCTTGATAGAATTTCACACTACCTTAACGTACCTGTAATTTCATGATTACGTTCCAGACCGTAATCACCAATTTACCTTACATTAGGGTTTTGTGTCCTTCTATGACTCTAAACACGCATGTAAGTAATGCAAAATAACCTTGTGATTGAATCGTATACAATGTATCCAAAAATGAGTCCAACTGTTGAGCAGGAAAAAGACTTCTACCAGTCAGTGAATAAGAACCTCTACCGATTGTTGAGCAGGTGCGATAGCCTCTACCAGTCGTTGAGCAGGTTATAGGGCCTCTACCGACTGTTGAGCAGGCATGATGACCTCTACCAATCGTTGAGTAGGTTATTTGGTACTCTACTAACTGTTGAGCAAGTACTTCATCCTCTATCAGTTGTTTGATTAAGTGTAACAATTTTTACACACATGAATTGCAAATTGATAATATGTACATGTAAGCAATCAAGTATCAAGTATAGCATGCGAGTTGTAATATAGTTGCCCTAGACAAGGTTAATGACTCTAGGTATGTCTATAGCAAATAGTTCTAGTATCAAATGTTCAAATATGGTAGATAATCGAATCCTCATGTATAACTAAGGATTTAGTTTGAGTCAACACACAATCAAGTTTCAATAGTTTGGTTATCATGGGTAACTAGTTCATGTTTGAGAAGGTGAAGGATATGAGTCTAATTCTTGAAAAATCTTGAAGCAGAATCAAGGTTGTGAGAGATAGTGAATGTGAAGATAGTTGATAAAGAGTTTATTTTATAGTAAAGAGATTATGTAGCGGTGTAAATTGTGGGGCTTGAATCAAAGGTTAGAATCAAGTGTATGAGAAAACATGATTGTGGTATATGCCAAATATTGTAAAAATTTCGAACTAGTTGAAAATAAGTAGGGGTCCATGGGGAGTTGGAGATTAAATTTTTTGTTCATGAGGATGGAAGGATTTAAAAATTGGTTTAGTACATAAAAAAAAGTCGTTAAATAGTACAAACTAAATGAGCTTTGATTATAATATTCCCATTAGTTGGAGATTTTAAACATGACATTAGGTTTGGAAGATCAAGGTTCTGTTAAGTGATTTTTAATAGATTAAAGCATTATATAGAAAATCGTTTGTTATGCTAATAAATAGACATTTGAATTTAGAAATTAAGTTTGAGGACATCTTTTGACAAAAACCTGTATTTTTTTTTTCCCGTAGTTTATAGGTGATAAAAATTTTGAAAAATATTTAGAAATCTTTAGTGTTGTACTAGGTGATGAAAATTTTGAAAATGTTGAAAAAGCTTTTTTTTTTTTTTTTTGAACCCCTTGTCAAGATCAGGCTATGAGGTTATAGTTTTAAAATATATAATATGTTGAGAAAGGAAATAACATGATTTGGGTAGGGTGTTGAAGATAATCGAACAAGTGGCTAAGATGGTAAGATTTAGCTGTAAAATTTTGAGATTTTAGAGCTTAGTTTTAAAGAAAGTGAGTGTAATCATTTATTCATTAATTAAAACGAATAAATGAAAACGTTGACTTATCAAAGATTCTAGATTCTAATAACATAGTGAAGATATGCTTTAGCCTATAAGTGAACACTCATCCCGAGAATTCCCAGGTAGGCATCGGGTCCCTCGTCTGATTGGGATATATGCGCAATGCCAGCCTAGACAGAAGACTCAGAATACAGGCGTTCACCCTTCCAGATTGCACGTGTTCGTTATTAAAATCTAGAACTTCGACGAGATCTCAAGGTGGTTCAGGCTAAACCTGAGGATTTTGTCCTATTAATCTAATGGTGGATCAGGATTTGCAGCAGACGAATAAGAGTAGTCACTTGTAAGGCTTAGGGTTGTATAAGGTATAGGATAGGGATAAGATTAGGGAAACAATTAGGGTTGCAAGTAAGAGAAGCAAGTACTGTTTAAATCCCTAAGGTTATAGTCTAGATTATTTTCTAATAACCTAATTCCCTATAACCAAGGCTCTGATACCAATCTGGTATCAGAGCCAGGTTTCGATCCTGGGACCTGTGCTATGGCCAAGCCGGCGATACTCAATAATAGATCTATTGGATTGACAATCCCACCTAGATTCGTTGACCATCTTTTATGGGGAGCGCGAGTGATTGTTATCGTTCCAACATAATATTAAGGTGAACCGTGGATGACGGGATAGACCTAAACTAGTCGGAGGTTTGATTATGTGCATTCAACATTTCATGTTTATTCATGTAGACTTAAACTTACGATAGACATATGAATTGTTAAACTTTTATTCTTAAACTTAATTGCTTGACATGACTTATATATTCTCACCAACTCCTAGTTGACCCCCCCCCCCCATTTTTACAACTCAACAGGAAATAATGATGCGTGAAGACTAGAGTGTTAGCATGAGAAGACAAATTGAAGTTTATGCTTATTTGGTTATTTGATGTATTAGAATTCCATTCAAAACTTATTATGTATTTCAATTTTAGATATTTTTACTTTAAATAAATTTCAAATTAAAATTTGAATACCATGTGCTACTGTATACTCATTTTGACGTGACACCTCGATGTTTCCGCCATCGGTTGAGGTGTTACATTACTGATAAGGAGACCGCCCCAATAAACCTCAACAAACCTTGGCGATCGCTCTTTATGGTAAGCATGTACTGGATATGGAAGAGCGGTTTGATATGACTCCGCGTCAAAAGGCAGTTCTTGCTTGTCTCAAGGGGGCCCATGCTCAGGATTTTCTGACCGTTGTGCCCATTGAAGGTCTCGGGCAACGGATGTCAGCTGTTGAATATCGAGCCATCCCCAAATACCGTCTCATGGTACCTCTTTTTCCTCCAGACGAACCATGCCCCATTTGCAAACAAGCCTACCTAGATAGATTCGGCGAGCATGCCCTTCACTGTAAGGAATTACCAGGGTTCAAGTATCGTCATGATTGGGTTAGGAATGTTTTATGGGATGTGCTTAGACGCGCTGGAATCTCGTCGAAGAAAGAAGCACCTGTCAACTTTCTGACTGATCCGCGAGAGGGGAGATCTACCTTACGTCCTGCGGATATCCTCGTGTTTGGTTGGGCGGGGGGCAAACATGTATGTGTCGACCTCACTGGGGTCTCTCCGTTGGTGGGGTTGAGAGACAGTGGCTTCATTCCGGGACAAGCAGTTTTGAAGGCAGAAGCTAGGAAGGTGGCTAAGCACGAGGCAACATGTCTAGAGAATCAGCACGTGTTCCTTCCGTTTGCCTTCGACATATTTGGGTCATTGGCCCCTGAGGCGGTTCGTTTCTTGGAGCGAGTTCAGAAGGTGGTTCACAGCGACACCAGAGCCCAAGAAACCAAGGGTTTGTTTTTAGTAGAGTAGGCTTTGCAATTTAAAAAGGGATAGCGGCGCAGCTTGTTGCTCGCTTACCCATTATCTATATGTAAACTTGGCTTCTTTTTTAATGCAAAATAATGTTATTTTTTAAAAAAAAAAAAAATTTATTCTCCGTCTCGAATATTTTGGCTCAAATGTTCTCATCGGGATTCTGGCTTCTTGTATACACTTTATTCAGGCTTATTGTAGCAACTAGTGGGATTCACGGGCGCGCGTTGCGCGCCTTATGATTCTTCGTCACTAAAACACAAACAATAGTGACATCATCCAAACGACGCATCATAAAATACGCTAAGCCAATCAGTTATGACATACAATCGAATTGGGTTCTGTCGTTTTGACGCATAGGCAATCCATTACACTAATCCAAAAACATGAAGGAACGAATGTATGGCATAATATGATACAAATGCTAACGCGAAAAATATGTCGCATAATATCATACAAATGCTAATGTGAAGTTGATTACCTCTTAAGTAATATGCTTTAATGTTAACTGCACTTTCGAAATACAACTGATACATCCGAAAATAATTAATGAGTTGCAAAAAAAAAAAAAAAAGTAAATAAATTGGATGTAATTCTAATTCTACCTGTGCGCTCCCTAGCAGCAGACAACCCTATCATTAACACACGACCTCCTCTTTAGTATCGTAAGTTCATCACTGAGCGATGTTTGCTCTTAAAGAAATATCCAACACTTCCATCAAAGTTGTAAAAGGCAGCAACAATGTGACAGAAGAAAAAACACCTGTTCACGCAAGATTTTCATAACATGGATAATAAGTATGTATATAAAAATGAATGCTTACCACCCAATGTATTACTCGAGATTCCAAAAGCTCCACATTATCAGCCAAAAAACAAAGAAGATATGAATCATCTAACACCAAACCGATACATGTTTGAAGCACCCGAATCTAGTATTATACAACAATTCATTAGCTACATGTTCCATTTTAACATCAATGATACTAATATTATATGGTCAAAAGATGAATAAAGTAAAGTTGAGATATGCTATACACATGTGTAAGTTCAGGCTTTTCTATATTGTATTTAGGGATGAAAATTGTTGCATCGTCCTTTGAATTCTACCATCACCATGTACATCACAAAGAAAATACAAGTATAGTATCAGGTCAAGTTGGGTTATGAAACGGGTCAGCAGGTGTCTATGTTTTAATGTGTCAAGTTTAGTAATGTGTTTAGCTAGGTTAGTATGAATAAGTCATGGATTTAGAATGGGTCATCAGGAAGTTTGTTTTTAGTAAAAAATTATGGGTTAGTGGGTAGGTTAGTTGCCTTTTATTTAGGAATAAGTTTGTTTCTTTTATTCTATATAATGTAAAGTTTAATCAATGAATGAATGAGATTTTCTAAAAACAGTAAAACACTTTCTGTTTGTGAGTGTATTAGTGTGTTTGAAGCTTTGAAACTCCAACAGAAAAAACAACATTTATAGTTATGACGACCACTTTCCAATCAAAAGTCATGTTTCCATACCTACATCAAAACACCACACTAAAATCCATAACAAACAATATGGGCGTCCGTAGTAACGACATGTTGGCACAAACAATTTTTTTTAGTAACATAGCTGAAAAGTAAACTAATATCTTATGATATTACCTAAGAAAGTTGAGTATGAATGTGAGCTGACAATGGATCAAATACCTACAGCATAAGTAACAAAGGAAAATACCTACAGCATGAGTAAGTCGGAATATAAACAACCTTAGATAAAGCAATATTCCACCCCTCCACTTTTTTTAATTTTATCTTTTTTATGACCCACACAACCCCTCTTTTGCGTTTTCTATTTTGACTGTCTTCCCTTCTTTACCCCACTACCTCCCTGCTCTTCTCTTTTAAAAAAAAAGATACAAATAAAGCTTTGTGTAGGGATTGCTTTGGCTTCTTCAAAGATCTTTGATCTGCTCTCAGCCTGCTCGTTATCTGTGTTCTTTTGGTCACCCGACCTAAGTATGGTCATCGTCTTCCCCATCAGAGGCATCCCTATCTGTCTCGTTGGAGACGACCGGATATCGCACCACCCTCTAATTCCTCTCTGTTTAATTTTCTAGTGTTATGTTCAAGAATTAGGTTGTACCCAACAAAAGAAAACATCTTATGATATCAATCCAATAATCCTTTCATAATACCTTGCAGTGGTAGTGCAAATGCTAGATAAGGAGGTGGTGTATACCTTAAACGGTGACAAACAGAGGCAATTAGGAAGCATGAACGATTTTATACAGATCGGAGCGTAGTCGGAAAACCATGGTTCACCGGTGGTTTACGTTGTCGGTATGATCATATCCTGATGCACAACAACCACCACCAATGTCAGCGCAAACCACCGTCTAAGCTATCATAGCTTTACCACCGTCGGACGTATGACCATACCGACACCACAACCAGTTTTACCGTCTTTGGATTATTGGTCTGAAGCGGGTCACGCGCCAGAGCCATCGTGAAAGATGACCGGAGAAGGTGAACAGATCTTTCTCTGATTTCTCTCTCTCTCTCTCTCTCTATTATGTCTTTGTAGTTTGTACTGATCTCTCTCTCTTTCTTCATGTTTTGCAACAGAATAAAGAAAAAATATGGCGAGGCTACACGTGTCGGGTCTAAGGAAAACGTGGCATCTTCAAAATTAGATAGGTGTATAAAAAAATGCAACAGCTGGCAAAAGAACTCTTTAGGAAAGAACCTAAAAAAATATCCTTCGGATGAGTCTCGAACCCGGGTTAAAGCAATAACAACACAACAACTTAACCGCCAGAGCTGATTTGATTTTTGGTATAAGAAAAGGAACACAACACCTAAAAACCTATAAAAAACGTTAAGGAAAAATAAAAAAAAAACCAACCAGCTGCTGCCACCTGGCAGCAGCACTATTCATGAAAGTTCTAAAATCATAATATAGGATAATATTATGCTAATAGTGTAAAATACTAAAATGTAAGTAACTTTTGAGTTTTGTCATTGTTTAAGAGTGAATTTACCAAACAAGTCTATCTCTAGAGTCACGTGTGCACTTTATTGTAAGTGTTTGGCCATATTTATTTAAAGTAAACAATAACTTAAAATATAATAAAATCCTTTTCTATCATATCATGTTTATCTTAGTCCTTTCAATTAATAATTGTCTAATTCATACAATTAACATGTTTTTAATCAATCGGTATAATTAGGAGATTATTTAAAACGAAGAGTAAATACAGATAGCATAGAACCCGAACCTAAGTTCATTCGTATCTGGTAATACTGGTTCAATTACTACAATATATAATAACTTGTATCTTATACATTAAAAGAACTTGGGTACAAGAGAGCAAGAAAAATGAGTGTGTTATCTTTACGTAAGCAGTACTTAACTTAACGTTAAAACGAACTGGGTTAGAACAAAAGAACACCGTTTGTATATATACCAAAACATAACATAAGAACACTTAACATAATTTATTTAACTAAATAACAACGCCTGAACCCACATTCAAACACGCAAAGTACGTAAAAATTTAGGGGTGTTCAAAACCGGATATCCGGAAATTCAGATATCCAAATTACGGATATCATAAATTTTGGATACAGATTTGGATAGTGAGTCCAGATATCCGAATTTCGGAATTGGATATCCCATCATTGTAAGGAGCTGCCCGGATTTAAATACAGACATGATCTGGTCAGGGATGTTTTATGGGACGTCTTACGAAGGGCAGAAATTTCGGCTAGGAAAGAAGCCCCAGTTAACTTTTTGACGGACCCCCTAGAAGGGCGGTCTACCCTAAGGCCAGCAGATGTCCTTGTGTTCGGGTGGGCACAAGGCAAACATGCGTGCGTTGATCTCACAGAGGTGTCTCCGTTGGTGGGACTTCGAGATTCGGGGTTTGTGGCAGGGCAAGCAGCCTTGCGAGCAGAATCCCAGAAAGTTGTCAAACATGAAGCTGCCTGTCTAGAGAACCAACACGTCTTTGTGCCATTTGCTTTTGACACATTTGGAGGTCTAGCCCCCGAAGCAATCCGGTTCTTAAAAAGGGTTCAAAAGGTGGTGCAGAGTAACTCCCCAACGACGAAGGACCTAAGTTTTATTTTTAATAGAGTAAGTTTTTCTATTCAAAAGGGGGTAGCGGCGCAACTTGTGGCCCGTTTACCCGCCTCCCACTTGTAAGAGTCGTCGATTGAAAGTAATGAGAAAGTTATTAACTTAAAAAAAAATTCCCATCGGATAGTGAATCAGATATCTGAATATCCATTTTTTTGATAAATTTTATTTTATATATTTTATATATTTGAAAATAATAGTTTTCAGATATTTTGGATATTTCTTCGGATAGTTTTGAATTCAAATATCGGATAGTTCAGATTGAAATTTCGGTTTCAAATATTTTTAAACACCTCTACATATAATGCAATTTTTTGTTAGTTGTTATCATTTTATTTTATATTTTTTAGTTAATGTCCAAAATCATCCCTAAGGTTTGGTCAGTTTTGCTACATTAGTCCAAAATCGAAACTTTTTACATCTGGGCCCTTCTATTTTACATTTTGTTGCCAAATTCGTCCCTGACACTAAACCCAGTTAACTATTGTCGTTAACTCTGGGAGTATTTTTGTCATTTGAGTTGCCTCTCTTTTTACATCTGAGTATTTTTTATCTTTTACGGGTATGAATAACTCTGTTTAAATTGAGTTTTAAAAAGGGGGGCAACAGAGTTAACGACAATAGTTTACTGGGTTTAGTGTCAGGGACGCATTTAGCAACAAAATATAAAACAGAAGGATCCAGATGTAAAGAGTTTTGATTTTGGACCGATATAGCAAATTGACCAAACCTCGGGGACGATTTTAGTTATTAACTCTATATTTTTTTTATTTTGGCTTTCTAAACCAACTTAAATTAAAATGATTCCCAGAGTCAAGCCTACCACCACCATCACAATCACCATCTAGAAGCACAAACAAACACATAGTTTATATCGACTGTCCACACTCACACACTACACCTTAAAACCACACTCCATTCCACCCACAACCCACCATCTTCACCACAATGCAAGCTCAAGCTCTCCTCCATTCAACCCATCTCGGGTTCTCCAAACCCAACCCACTCCAAACCCGACCCACCAAAATCAACCCACCAACTCGCAGACCCACCATCGTTATGTCAGCAACAGCCCCCAAACGAGAAAAAGATCCGAAAAAACGGGTCGTGATAACGGGTATGGGTCTGGTATCTGTATTTGGGAATGATGTGGATACTTATTATGAGAAGTTGTTGTCAGGAGAGAGTGGGATTGGATTGATTGATAGATTTGATGCGTCGAAGTTTCCTACACGATTTGGTGGGCAGATTCGTGGGTTTAAGTCAGATGGGTATATTGATGGGAAGAATGATCGGAGGCTTGATGATTGTTTGAGGTATTGTATTGTTGCTGGTAAGAAAGCTTTGGAAGATGCTGATCTTGGTGGTGATAAACTATCTAAGGTTTAGTTTTTTTTTATTTTTTTATTTTTTTTTTATTATTATAAATCTTGTGGGGTTTTGGGTTTTTGATTAAGTGGTTAAAATGTGGTGGTTAAAGTGTTTGATTTTTGTAAATGTTTAGTTTTTTTGGGATTGCATGCTATGTTTTGTATGAGGGTTTATGTGTATAGATGTATATATTTGTGAAGTAGTGTGGGTGTGAGTTAGGGGTGCAAACGAGCCGAGCCAAGCCCGAGCTTGAAAAAGTTATGTGTGCTCGAGCTCGAGCTTGGTTTGGAGATTTATTTTCAAAGCTCGAGCTTGGCTCGTTAGAAATTTGTTAAGCTCGAGCTTGGCTCGTTAATGTCTATTAGTTAATATATTAAATAAAAATAATATAAAAAGTAGGCTCGGAGCTCAATAAATGAAGCTCGGCTCGGGCTCGTTTAGTAAACAAGCTTAAATGAGGGGGTAAATCTTATAAAATATTAATGAAACTAATGTTATACTAAGGCTCGACAAGCCTGGCGAGCTTCACATGCTAGGCTCGAGCTCGATTGATAAACGAGCTTTGATTTAAGCTCAAGCTCGGCTCAGGATCGATAAGGCTCGGCTCGTTTCGAGCTTTTTACCGAGCCAAGCTCGAGTAGCTCGCGAGCTGCTCGGCTTGTTTGCACCCCTAGTGTGAGTGAAGTTTAGTAGATGTATTAGCATGAAAGGTCTGTGCTTTTTTAATATTCATGGATGGGTTTTCTTAATGGAAGTCAGCGGCAGAGCTTGAACTTTTAGATAGTGAGGGCCGAAAGTTACGAGACTCATTTTTTTTTTTCAAATTGGTGGAGGCCGGACTCGAAATATACAGAATTTTAGGATAAAACCAGGGAAATTTACACCACTGAGCCAAAAATTGGTGGGGTCCGGGCTCAATAAGCTTTGCCCTTGATGGAAGTTAATTTTACTATATTTGTTGGATTAAGTTGGTTTTGTCATGCTTGGATTCTTGATTTAGAAAAGCTTGTTGTGCTCCGATGCGTTTTGATCCCAAAAACGATGTGCGAAGTGTGTAAATATTACTTTCATTTGTTAACTTTGAAACACTAAGATTTTAGAATTTCTCATTGTATCATGTCAGATTTCTTCGATCGATGGTCTAGTATGTTCAAATACTCAAAGCCATTGCTGAGCGGTGGTCAGATTTGATCAACTGGATTTAAAAAATTCAGGCTCGTTGCAATCGACGGACTAGTTTGTTTAAATGCTTGTTAATTGCATAAGGCGCCACATCGCATGCACATCATGTGATCTTTCACGGCATTATGTGATGTGCGCGCCTCTGATGCACGCATTTTAAAACCAAGCTAATAAGTATAAGCAACTTCGTTCATGCTTCTTGTAAATAAACTCGAATCAAAATTTAGCAATTTCTTGGCAATGGAGTGAGTATGATAAATCGACATTATAATATGAATGAATCAAAGGCTCTGTTTGGACTTGGTTCTGAATGAAAAATACTGTTTGATAAATGATAAGTGATCTGAATGACATTAAGTTACCATTTTAACCCTTGGTATGATCTAACATTGAAAGAAATATATGCAGATTGATAAGGAGCGTGCCGGTGTGCTTGTTGGAACAGGAATGGGAGGCCTTACCGTGTTTTCTGATGGAGTTCAGAATCTAATCGAAAAGGGTTACAGAAAAATCACACCTTTTTTCATTCCTTACGCCATAACGAACATGGGTTCTGCTTTGCTTGCTATTGATCTTGGATTCATGGGTCCAAATTACTCGATTTCAACTGCATGTGCTACTTCAAATTACTGCTTTTATGCCGCTGCAAATCATATACGGAGAGGGGAAGCTGATATGATGATTGCTGGCGGCACTGAAGCTGCCATTATTCCTATTGGGTTGGGTGGTTTTGTAGCGTGTAGGGCTCTCTCTCAGAGAAACGATGACCCACAAACGGCTTCTAGACCGTGGGACAAAGATAGAGACGGTTTTGTCATGGGTGAAGGTGCTGGTGTGTTGGTATGTTTTCTTTTTCTTAAAAGTAATTATATCGAGTGTGTAATAACGGGGTTTTTGAATTTGTACACCACCACGCTATTTATATCGACCATTTTGCCCTAAATCCAAAGAGACAGTAGAAAAGGACGTAATTAGTGTAAGGGTAAAATAGTCAATATAAATAACGTGATGGCGTACATATTGCCTCCTTAATCAAAAGCAAAATTTGTATATCCGAACATGAAAAATGGATTATTGCAATTTACTTAGGAAAAGTATCCATTGAACTTAAAGAATATATTATTTGAAGGTGATGGAGAGCTTAGAGCATGCAATGAAAAGGGGTGCGCCAATAATTGCCGAATACTTGGGCGGGGCAGTTAATTGTGACGCTTATCATATGACTGATCCACGATCCGACGGTCTTGGTGTTTCTTCTTGCATTCAAAGCAGCCTTGAAGATGCTGGCGTGTCACCAGAGGAGGTAATATCTTTCGATATAATATATAAAACTAATTATGTCAATATGTATACATAAAATATAATTATGTTACACTATGTAAACATATATGGAACCACATATTCTTGTTAGGTTAACTACATAAATGCACACGCAACTTCAACGTTGGTTGGTGATCTGGCGGAGGTAAATGCTGTAAAGAAGGTGTTCAAAAGCACTGACGGGATCAAGATGAATTCAACCAAGGTGAGATATCTTTTCTGTCCTTCGCATTCTTCACATGTTAACATTGACAATATCGGTTAATGGTAAAACCTCTTTTTGTTTTAGTCTATGATTGGACACTGCCTAGGTGCAGCCGGAGGTCTGGAAGCCATTGCTACGGTCAAAGCCATTCAAACAGGATGGTTGCATCCCACCATAAATCAATTTGTATGTTTTATATATGTGCTATATAACTTGACCTTTCTTTTTACTTAAATTCAACAAATATTGTGAATCCGTCGATTTTGATTATGTTTCGGGTCAATGAGTTGAATAGGTTGAAAAAACTGTATGCGTTTTTGTTGCGCTTGTCTTTACACTATTAAATCATTAAAATTTTAAAACTTAATGAAAAGGTTTTTTTATTTAAAAAAAAAAAATAGATTAAAGAGTTTTGGACTAAGCGTTTGGACCAACCCAATTCACCCTAGCACCAGAAGCTATTGGTTTCTTGACTAGGGTTCAACGGGTTGTCCACAACAATAGTTCATCTCCATGGGGCAGGGGTTTGTATTTGGCATATTAGGGTTCGCGATTCAGAAATGGGTGGCGGCGCAGCTTGTTGCCTGTCTACCCTCTATTTTGATGTAACTTGGCTAGTTTAAGAAATGAAATTCCTAAGTTTATTAGAAATTCACAATCGGAACTTACCCAATCTGACTCGAACCCATTTTGAATCATCCAACCCGCTCGACTTGCTCGTTTCTTATCTTTCATGACATATTATGCTTTGATGTATGTAGAACCCAGAGCCTGCAGTTGAATTTGACACTGTCGCCAATCAAAAGCAGCAACACGAAATCAACGTTGGTGAGTTTCTTGTCTTATGGTTTTTCGACATCCGTTATTATTAACGATTGTTGATTCTTTACGGTTTCACTGACTAAAACTAACTCATGTAACAGCCATTTCAAATTCATTTGGTTTTGGTGGACACAACTCCGTTGTAGCGTTCTCTGCATTCAAACCTTGATATGATCTCTTCCAAGTCATTTTTGAGGGTTCGTCAGTGCGTCTAGACAGCATGTTCTTGTTCTTTATTGTATGTTTTAATGTGATTCTGGTTTAAAAGACATGTGCAACATATGCATACCGATTTAGGCATTGAATTTTGAGTTGGAACAAGATTCGGAGATTAGCATTGGGTTACAGACAGTTTGTAGCTTTTGTTATGTGTATTATTCGGTATGTTAAATTGTTCATCCTTTCTTTTCGCTACGTTTTAAGAAAATTAGTTTTATCGTTTTTCCTACATTTTTGCGGTTCTATAGGCGTAAAAAATGTTTTTGGAAGTGTACAATGGCAATTCTCTCAATAGCCTGATAACACATAGTCTAGAAATAAGATTACGCGGTGTAAACAAGTTGAGTTTGAACTTGTCTAAGCTCTAGCACGGGTTGATTACTTTGAGAGAGCTCGAACGACTTGTTTTGAGGTTTATTTCCTAACCGTTGAGGTTGAATTGTGAATCGTGAGTTTGAGCTTGTCTAATCTTGAGCGCGGCTAGCTCGAAAGACTTGTTTCGAGTTTTATTTCCTTAACCCTTGAGCTTGAATTATGAATCATGTTTGAGCTCGGCTTTGGTATACATATACAGATTACAGAAAATCTATACAAGTGAAATTAACTTACTAAATATACAAATAATATTATTACTCTACGATCTTGAACCAGAGTAATTACATTACAAAAAATGTAGTATGGAAATAATGATTCCTATAGTTCAAAATCTAGAGTAATAATACTTACTCTAGTGTTAGCATAATTACTCTAGTTAATGGTACGTTTAGCATGTTAAATCTATTTATATTTGATCCTAACAACTATATGTGTGTAATTTAGGATTACTGAGGTATTACAATAGTAGTAATGTTTAGCATGTTAAATTTATTTATATTTGATCCTACCAACTATATGTATAATTTAGGATTATTGGGGTATTACAATAGTATAGCCGTATAGGACATGTAACATTTGCTAAAAAATTATAAACAATATTTAATTTATAATTAATTACTTACTGTATTATACTAAAAGACAAATAATAAACTTGTTATGTTTGCGAGGCTAGTCAAGTATGATACATGCTAATGTGAGGTTAGTCTACTTGGTAGAGACATATGCCTCTTGAAGGGGAGGTCCAACGTTCAATCCTTGGCAAATGTGTAATTTATAATTATTGGTGTAATAGGAGAGTAGGTGTAACATTTGCCGTTAAAAAAACAGGCATGATACATGACTATACGTGCAACGTGCCCAGTCTCGAACAAACCTATCAAACACCCGGCATGTATGAAACTCAATTTCACAAACAGATACAGGATTGTGATTACCAACACCCATCCCATTAGCATCCCGCGATGTCCTGACAACATTCAACGCGATGCAAGTGTTCGCTACATGTAATGCCTCAAGGGAAACAGATAAACAGGTCAAAGCGATTCAGATGTAACGAAACAAAGTCGGTATGCAACAAAATGACGCTGGACGAACTAGTACTGGTCACAAAAGAAATATTACCAATCTCCATTTAAGACAACCAAATATCCAAGATCACTGATTAACATGTAAATTCAAATAAAACACGAAAACTGACAGCAACAATAACTCAGACAAACAGGTTCGGCCTTGAAGCTTTGTATGTGGTCTTGAGCTTTCTAGTCGGGGGTCTAACCTTCTTGAACACCAATGGGAACTTGATCTTTGAGTTGTGAAACTGCTTTGTGGACTCTCTCTTGCAAAGCTTAGCTGGAATGGTGGCTGTTTTGATGACCTGGATGCAATGGTGGCGAACCCTGTGGCGAGAAGCCATCTCAGTGTACAT
The DNA here is from genome assembly GCA_030844895.1 of Ambrosia x helenae. Taxonomy (NCBI): domain Eukaryota; kingdom Viridiplantae; phylum Streptophyta; class Magnoliopsida; order Asterales; family Asteraceae; genus Ambrosia; species Ambrosia x helenae. Next base: position 40,281 of record JAUTDX010000337.1, on the reverse strand, counting down.
CTGCTCAATGCCCCCGTTTAACGTTGTGTCCCTGTACTCCTTGTACATGTTGTGATATCCGGTTCTTGATTGGTACCTCAGCCAAATTCCATAGTTCTTGATTGTTGTCGGATTTTTCTCAAAAATCTGTACAAATTAAAACACAAATATGATTAAACAAATACCCAACAAAGACCAAAATAGTTTCATATGTTGTATACAACAGGTTGAGAATCATATAGTTAGATTTTAGCGGTTTGGCTGACGGTTTGAAATCTGGAGGCTAGAACTGTCTGATTAACACTTGATGTTATTATATGTATTCATATTTAGAAGGTGCAATTGTTTGTATAGTGTATATTCCTAAACCGTGTTTATCATTTCGCTATTTTTAATACAAATTAAGAATTTCGAAAAAAAAAAAAAATCGGTTGGATGCAGCAAAACACACTGGTCTGACTGATCCACACTGGCTTGTGTTAGAAACTGTAATTAGCCCAAAATTTGTCGAAACCAGCCTAGCATGATCATAATATGCAAATCAAATAACATAATAATGTGAACTATACAACCACAGACACATATATCAGAAGTTCTAAAACTCAAAACTATGAGGCAAGTGGGCTAAGCAGTTAATGCGGTAAAATATCGGATATCGGTCAAGGACCGATATTTGAGATATAGGTTATCGCGGTGAGATATCGGTGATTTTTATATAATGCAAAATCTATATATATATATAGCAATTTAACACTTAACAATTAAATATAATCTTATACAATTAACAAATTAACCTCTTGCAACTTGGAAAACAATAATAACTGTAGCAACTGGGAACTTATTAAGACTTAAAACACTAATATTTAACATTATCAATTAACAACTAAGACTTGAAACACTAACAACATCAATAAGAAGCACGAAAAATGGAAGAACTAAGAAGAAAGATACTAATATCAGGAATATCGGTTATATATCAGCTAAGCAGTTAATATCGCCGATATATCCGCTATATCGGTCCGATATATCGGTTATCGGTCATCAACCGATATACTAATACCGATATTTTGTACCGATATTATCGGTGATATTTGACCGATATCTTACCGATATTTGATCGATATATCACCGATATTCCCGATATCAGTATCTTTCTTATTAGTTCTTCTATTTGCCTTGCTTCTTATTGATGTTTTTAGTGTTTTAAGTCTTAATTGTTAATTGTCAGTGTTAAATATTAGTGTTTAAAGTCTTTATAAGTTCCCACTTGCTACAATTGTTATTGTTTTGCATGTTGCAAGAGGTCAATCTGTTAATTGTAGAAGATTATATTTAATTGTTAATGTTAAACTTCTATATATATGGATTTTGCATTATATAAAAATTACCGATATCCCACCGATATCTCACCGCGAAAACCGATATATCAAATATCGGTCCTCGACCGATAACCGATATTTTCCGACATTAACTGCTTAGAATATCAGTAAAAAATGGGTCAATATTGCCGATAATATCGGTACCGATATTCAGACCGACATTTTGTACCAATATATTGGCTGATGACCTATAACCGAGATATCGGTGATATATCACTAAGTTAACTACATGGTGTGGGCATCTCATCACATAACAAAGTTTAACAAATTAGCCTTATAAGAAATGATACACATACATAAACAAATAAATAAAACAAAACAAATTAAGATGCAATACCTCATTAATGGCAAGCATCTGACCATTGCTCTTCTTCACCTTCTTCAGCTTCCTCAAATAATACCTAATTTTCAAAATCAATAAACACATAACCCATACAATAATAATAATAATAATCAAACAATCAAAAACTAATTCACTCAACCCATAACAAAATAAAAAATAAAAAAAAAAATACCAGAACTTGCTCTTAGCACGGACTTCATTGGTGGCCCAAAGCTTCATACGGTAAATCTTGGGTTGCTCATCTGTCTCTGTGGGTAAACCTCTACCAACAACCTGAAACTGATGGTACTGCAAAAAAACAATGAAACAAACGGTTAATTGGGCTGACCCATTTCATATAATATGTGTTTATATGATTGTATTAAGAAGACGAACCTTGTAACTCATTTTCAGAACCTGCTGCAGGTGATCACTCCTCTGCACAAGTGTGTGGAGGCGCTGATGATGAAGAAGAAGATCAAACTAGGGTTTATGTTTTGTTAGATATAGTAAGTTGTTACAAGGCTTCTGTCGATGCTAATATGGGCCGGCCCATTTCATACAAATATGTTCTTTTTTTTTTCTTTCCTTATTAAGTTACTCTAGGGCTGTTCACGAGCCGATCCGAGCGGAGCTTTGCTCGTGCTTGGCTCGTTTACAAACCGAACCGAGCGAAACAGCTCGTTTACAATCGAGCCGAAAACTGAACGAGCATTCTTCGAGCACAAAATTTTCGAGCGAGCGCCGAGCGAGAATCGAGCGGAGAATAATATGGACGATCATAAAATTAGGATGTTTCCTTCGATGTTTTCATTGTCGGGTGACAACTAAGGTCGTGTTGTCCGATTATAACACTAATATTGAGATCCCAGTGTCCAAGGATGAGTCTTAAACTGAGGCTGGTGAGGTGTTGAGCATGCGTCAGAGAATAGTTGTTGCATTGTGACGTAGGTGTGATATCAATTGACAATTAGCGATGGACGACTAATAACATAAAGAAGTCAAGACTGTCACCTCATGACTTATTGTTTTACTATTAAATCTAGTGTTAATTTTTTTATTAAGTTAAGTGGGCTGGTTATATTTTGTTTGCATATACTGAGTCAAATCCAATAGAATGTTATATATAAAGCCATAAATTTATCTGTAAATTGTGTGTATATTTATTATTAAGTAAATAAAAATTTATTCGAGCCGAACCGAGCCGAGCGTACCTTTGCTCGTGCTTGGCTCATTTACAAATCGAACCGAGCCAATCTGCTCATATACAACCGAGCGGAAGATCGAGCGAGCATTTTTCGAGCATTTTCCGAACGAGCGACGAGCGATCCACGAGCGGCGAGCGATTTGAACAGCCCTAGGTTACTCTCATAACTGGTTTTGGTTTGGAACCGGCTTTAACTTTGACCAGTTTTTAAGTTAAACCGGTTCGGTTTCGTCTTGCTTAGGTTGGCTACAAATCAGTTTTTTAGTCAGTTTCGGTTCTATTCTGGTTTATGTACGCATTTTTTAAAATCATATAAACTACACAAAATTTAACTTTTATTAGTAGAGTTTTAGTACCGATAGTATTTTGGTATCAATTCGATAAACATTTTTGTTGTTTTTCAAGATCGATACTTTTGTTCGGTACTGGTTTTGTACGGTACGACACGACATTTTACCAACTTGAACTTCAAATACAGTACCTTATTGAGACTGTTCTAGTACCCATTTTTGGCGATTTTTGGGACTGGTACTTTTTGGTATCGATACGGTATCAAACACATTCCTAATGTTTAGTCTACCCGTTATGGTGTAAGTATAAAGTGCATAATGCCATGTCACGTAGACAGTCTGAAAACGCCAAGGATGCAGATCGAAGAAAAATGAAAACCACATGGGATCAAGGATCAAAATTTTTGGATTGGGGCTTAGGGTAGCTAAACATTGGGACAGAAATTGCAGCTTACTCTTAAATATATATACATGCATAGATTGCATAAATGTCCCTAATTAGCACGGATGGTCCTCAACGTTTAATTTTTGTATTCGTTATGGTCCCTACCACCAACGTCACATAGCGTCAACGTATACCACCATCTCCTTTTTCGAACTTGGAAATTGCCTCCACCTCAAGTATGTAGTTGGCTTTTGTTGATGGGTATATTATTAACACTTAAAGTTTTTGAATTACTGTGTTGTACATGATAGTTATTAAATTCTTAGGGTGAAAAGTTTTTTGATTTAGTTTCTGGATTACAGTTCTGTTTATGCATCTGATTGATTTCTTTTGGACTTGATGTAGAATTCAGTTACATGGTATGCATCTAGTTTTGTTCTTGCGGTTTTGTTGCTTGATTCAATCATGCACTCCACATGTTTGATAAAATGTACCAATGAGATGCCAGTCCCATTGTTTATTAACCGCCAAGATAGACGGACACCAGCGTGCCAATAATTTGCAAACTACATAGGAAAAAGCTTACAATAGTTTCTTTAGTAAGTGATGGCTGCAACTCGGACGATACTGGCAGGACGCCAGTTTTTCATCCTAAAATGTTAAGACAAATTCTGCAATTAATCATGAACACAGCATATAATCTATCACAAAAACATGTATAAAGGTATATGATGTGTCTATCGGTGTAGATATACGTATATACGTATAGATGTAGATTGTAGATATAGAGTGCGATTCTTATACATACCTGCATTCTACGACCCCTGCACAACCATTCCCATATATAACGTGATTACATGCCTGCCTTTCCTTTTGTAATTCAGCGTTCGTTTCCTTGTTAGTTTATGTTAATTAGAGTAGTTCGTAGTTTAGCTCAGTTTCTTTGTGTGTGTTCTGGGAAGAACTCATTTTTAAAGCCATGTGAGGAACTGAGGGTTACATCAGGGGCGGACCTAGTGTATAACTAGGTGCCGCGTCCGTTGCTGCTCAACTTCGCGCGCGTAGTGGAAAATTATTGGAAAATTTGGGTTTTTAACGAAATTTGGAAAACGTTGCTACTAAAATGAAAAAAAAATGAAAGACGTTACTACTGAAATTCATTTCTAGATACGCCACTGGGTTACATTCCAAAATCGATAGTGGAAGTAATCGGTTTAAATACATCTAAGATTGTGTTAAGAGCTGTTAGAGTGCCACTAACTCGTTCTCAGAACGTAGTCTATTAAGTATATTAATCCATTTACAAGAGTTAATCTAAATGTGAATAAAGCAATTTAGTCTAGTAAAATTTGAAAGAAAAAAAAAACACTAAACCAACTCAGATGCACAAAATCAAGCCATATATATTACTTAATAATTCACAAACAACATGACATCAATCAAACTTCAAGACTTTCATGTCACAAACATTCACTCAACTCCAAAATAACTCACTTTCCAGGAACAAAGTTTGTAGCATATGACCATGCATTGTTTGCAACAGGGTCAGCAAGGTGGTCAGCCAGGTTCTCCAATGGTCCCTTTCCGGTCACAATGGCTTGAACGAAGAACCCGAACATCGAAAACATGGCTAGTCTTCCATTCTTGATTTCCTTCACCTTCAACTCAGCAAAAGCCTCTGGGTCATCAGCCAGGCCCAATGGGTCAAAGCTACCACCCGGGTAAAGCGGGTCAACCACCTCACCAAGTGGCCCACCAGCAATTCTGTAACCCTCAACCGCACCCATCAACACGACCTGAGTGGCCCAAATGGCAAGAATACTTTGTGCATGGATCAAACTTGGGTTTCCCAAGTAGTCAAGCCCACCTTCACTAAAGATTTGGGCTCCTGCCTTGAACCAGACCGCTTCCCCGAACTTGACACCGTTACGGGCCAAGAGCTCGGGGAAGACACACCCAAGAGCCCCGAGCATGGCCCATCTACAGTGGATGACCTCAAGCTCGCGGTTCTTGGCGAATGTCTCTGGGTCAGCAGAGAGCCCAGCAGTGTCCCAACCGTAGTCACCTGGGAATTCTCCAGTGAGGTAAGATGGGGCCTCACCAGAGAATGGGCCCAGGTACTTAACACGGTCAGGACCGTACCATGGGCTCCCTGATGGCGCCACTTTCTTGACCGCGGTCTTCCTCATGGAAACTCTTCCATTTCCATTGATGTCTGAAACAGATGGAGCTGATTTCACAGCTTGTCCAACAAAAGATGATGATAGAGCCATTGTGGAAGCTGCCATTTTTTTTGGGCTTGGTTGGAATAAGATGGTTTGATAGTTAATGTTTGAGATATGAAATGGGTTGGGTTGGAAGTTGATTTATAATATGTGTTTGGGTCAGGTTGATGATCTAGTACTTATCTTGATATGATCTTTTGCTTCATTGTGATTGGGTAGCAAGATTATAGTTTTATCTTTGGGTCCACAAATGTTTTAGTTTTGTACTTCACTAGAGATATTTCATTTGAACCAAGTATATGTTATGTGGCTCTTGTTTATTTGGAGTGATTGAAAATGATTCTTGACCACATTTGATGGTGTTCTTGTCCTTTGTTTCAAACTTTTATACTTCATTAAATTTTATTTTATTTTTATTAGATTTTGAGTTTACTTTACTCAACTATTTTTTCAAAAAATAAATTTGTGTTTAAATTTTATTTTTAATATTTTTCGATTCAGATTAATTGTTATCTGAAAACATAGAGTACAATTGAAAGTCGAAAAAATAGGTGTTGTCGAGATGTTTTGGTGTTATTTACCGAAAATGATTTGAACTTGAACTCAAATCAACATATTCGAATTTGGGTTCGTTTGAATAAACTGACATAGAAAGAGAAAAACAAACGACTAATATATATTTATAAATGTATATAATGCGAAACGCAGAACCCACAGGTCAAGACAGGTCACGGAATCTCTCAAATTTTTATTATTTAAAAATATGAGCAAGATCTGTTAGAGCTAGCATTGTGGATGCTATTACGAACTTTGTGATGATGTTAACCACTAATTCTCATTCAAAGCAACTAACTTTATCTTTACATAGTTTTTCACTACCTGTGTTTTAATGGTATAAAACAATAAAAACTGATCAAATGGTATACAATAATAAAAACTCAAATAAGTAGTCATGAAATCACTTTCAAAATACAATGTCATACACTCTTGAATCTACACCTTTCCACAGGTTGACCACCTTTGGTTCAAAGTAACAAAACATAATGGTTGGTTCTATCTTTGTGACATAACCATCAACAAAAGCTAATCATATACCAGAGAGGGCAGATGGAGACAATTTCCAAGGTTGAAAATGGATCTTGCAAGTCTTGGAAGCCCTTCGAAGCCCAAACAACCGTTTTTCTTCCTCTATGCCTAAGCTTCTTTTGAAAGTGATTGTCGCGGTCTTTAAAACCTTTGCATTCCCCAACATGTAATCCAGAAACTCTACTTCACAATTTCGCCCATCGCAATTTGAATAATTGATGGTTGTAAGATTTGTTAGCATACAAGCGGGAACCTGCTTCGGTTCAATCCAACAAGGTTGTTGATCATGCACCTTTGTTTAACACAAACAAGATAAAATAATAATAATAATAATAATAATAATAATAATAATAATAATAATAATAATAATAATAATAATAATAATATGGGGCAGGTTCAAATACAAAGTAATACAAACGTGCGAAGGATGCGAAGGATCACTTTGTACATGATAATTACGTAATGATATTACGTAATAATAATTACGTAATGCTTTCATGAACATACAAAAACATTACGTAATTATCATGTACAAAGTTTTTCGCATCCTTCGCACGTTTCTTTTACTTTGTAGAATAACCGTCCCCATAATAATATTATACAAGGGTAAAAGGAGTTAAACAAGTAAAGAAGAAAAATAACCAAACCTTGGAATATTTACTGCCAACTGCATCAATACATAAACTTTTCAACTTAGGACAACTAGTAAGAAATTGGGGTATTACTCTAGCTTCCCAAACACCCTTCAACTCCAAATGCTTCATATTCGAAAAGAGTGGCAAAGCTGTAGTGAATTGGTAAGTTAAACTCACAATTTTAAGTGAAAGATTTTGAACCCCTCTTATTTGGTTTATAAGTAGATCCACCCGCGGATGATTAAATGGTCTTTCCCAACATGTAATAGACGCCCCAACCAAAGACGACACATCTTCAAATACAAAAAACGAGCAGAATACTCCACCAACAAGCAGATATTCAAGACTAGGGACGCGTAAAACAACTTTGTTGATAACATTGTCGTCACATGATCCATATATTAGTTTCAGCCGTTTCAAAGTAGGGATATTGAATATGTATTCTTCTACATTGTCATGTGTTGCTACGTCCAACGTTAAACTTTCAAGCATTGGGCAGCCATGAATGAGTTTAAATACATTGACTATAGAACTACCATCACTAGCAATGTCAAGGGTTTTCAGGCAAGGAAGATTCACAAAAGATAGGCGCTTCCAACGCTTGTAATGAAAGGATTCACGAGCAATTGTTAACTTTGTTAGCGTCTTGCAAGTAAATACGCTGAAAGGCAATTGTATGTTGTTACCACATATGTCAAGCTCACGAACGTTTAACTGAATTGCCTTATCAATCCATCTTGATACACTTGACCTTTCAACCCGAGTAATAAACAAATGTAGTCGAAACAACTGAAGTTTAGATGTTTTGCAAGACTTAAGGAACTGATCTACGAACTTTGTAAAGTTGTTTTCATTGATATGATGACCACGAGTATCATCAAAGTCAACGTTCGTGACAAACATCCAACTATACCTCCATCTTTTAGATAAAACGCTAGTTTGCACCGCGAATTTGGGAGGCATTAAAGAGAGTATATGTGAAAGAATATGTTCAGGCAATTTGCTAAACATGTCGTCATCTACATCCTCACTTATGGAACTCATCGTTCAGTTGTTAATTTGTTTCCTGAAAAATCAAACCTCGATGTTGAAAATTATGTACCAATACTAGTAATTAGTAATTACCACACTAATTACAACTATATTTTTTATTCTAACAACAGCAGTACTTAAGAGCTTTTGATTTGAAAACATGCAAATACTTAATAAAGTTAAATTAACTTAATATCTTAAGTATGGAAACGTACGTACCAGCAGATCAATGGAGTTCTTACGTGCAAAGAAAAGCAATTAGGGTTTGGGATTTAAAAGTAAATAATAATATATCATAGCCCAAACTTAAAAGCCCAATACAAAAGGTTCGGTACCTGACTATTTTCAATCTGCATTTTTCGTTTCTTTTTGTCCCTATACCGTTAGTTTTGAGGGTTGCAAACTTACTACTAACATAGTCCAAATGTATTAATTTTGTTACCATCTTGATCCATGCCCTTAACGGTCGTTACAACTCTTTGTTAAATAGATATAAAATGTTTACTTTGCCCTTGTAAAAAAACAAATATTATAAATAAATAACTACCCCACCTTATCTCCCCCCCCCCCCCTCTCCACATACCATACGACCGTCACTATATCCTCACCTCCGGCTCAAACCGAGCTGCCACCACCTCCATACGGCTCAAGCTACCGACCCTCTTATGATATCGATCTGAAATCTGAACTCAGGCTACGATGATGATGGAGGTTGAACTTTGTAGCAGAGCTCAAAACAAGTTGGGCTCGACTGTTTTACACCCTTACTTGACCCTAGGTTTTTAGTTTTTTTTTTAAGTTATAACTTCTAAAATCAAGAAAATCGTAGAGCAGCTTATTACCGATTCTAAGCTCTCAGAAGGTTGATAAGGTTGATCTTACGTATAGGAGTGACAGTGTTTAACAAATCGAGTTTTAATCTCACCTACGGTTTCCTCGATCTTGTACAATCCTAATCCAATCTTTTATATTCCGAGTTTATAAAGTTTGTTTATTTAGCTTCCATTTATAGGATGGTGGATTTAGTGGTGGTTGTATGGTGGCGATTGGCAGTGGGTTTGGTTGACTTGGGGATGAAGAAGAGGTAGAGGTGGGGTGGGGTAGTTATTTATTTTTAATATATTTTTTTTTTTGCAAGGGCAAAATAGATATTCTATATCTATTTAACATAGAATTTTACGACCGTTAGGAGCAAGGACCAACAGAGTAATGAAATTAATACACTTGGACGGTTGTACCATGTTAGTAATAAATTTGCAACCATCGGGACCAACGATGTAGTTATTGATCCTTAGGACCAAGACTGCAATATTGTAAAAGCACATAGACCAAACATGCAATTCTCTCTTTCTTTCTTTTTTTCTAGTTTTTTTCTAGTTTTTTTTTTTTTTTTTTTTTTTTTTTTTTTTTTTTTTTTTATAAATGCTATTTATTTTCTATACTTTGGTTGTAATTTGTAACCAGTGGGTTAAGCTCGCGCTATCGGCTGGGTGACCTAATTTTTAAAAAACTAAAAGGAGACGTATTTAGATTTTGTAGAAAAAAAAAAATTAGTGTTCTTTTTTTGGTAGGGACCCGCTTGGTCCATTTTGTAAAAAATATTCACGTATTTAGTTTTTTTTTTTGTGATAAAAACTAATGAACAAAAATTATAACAGGAAAATAAAACTATTATATTAGAGACGTATCTATCTATCTATACATATAATAAACCAAAGCCATTTTAATGACATGGCATTCAAAGATGCATTCTCCTCTTTGAATGTGCCATGTGTCATCCCATGTGGCATTGAGATATTTTAGGAAAAAAAATTTAAAAATAAAATTGGATTTTTCTCTATTATGTTTCCTCCCATAATTTTTAAACGTTAATATCTTTTATATACGAGATTTTTTAAAGAAAAAAATTACACCAAATTAACGACCGTTTTATTATCTTTCCAACGAGTACCATAGTGTTATATAAAAAACGGAGAAAAAAACGACTATTTTTTTGTGGGGTTTTGTTCATACAGAAAAAAAAACACAAAGTGTTCAGGTAAATCATTAATCATGTATAGGCAAGTCACTAATTATGTTCAAATAAGTAAATATGAATTATATTTTCAACATGCGTTAGTATTGGAGTTATACATTGTTTTAGGTCAGATATTATTATATTTTTAATTGTTTTAGGTTAGATGCTACTCGAAGCTTTCTTGCATATAACTGTAAAGCAAAACATTTTATTTCATATATAAAATTAATATGTCATATTAGATTTCTCAACCCCGGGACATTCCCGGGGTATAATCTAGTATTACATAAAAGGTAGAAGTTTATGCAACGTCAAAAAGAAAAAAAAAAACATTGTATCACTATAGCAAATACACTTTTTTTTTAACGGCCTATGAAACACATCTGCCTGACTACCTAGATAACACCCGGTCCCTGAAAGGGATCAAAGGCTCCTACGACGCCACATCAAATGGTAACGCTGGGTAGCCTCGGCCCGCCTGTGCAGTACTCGAACCGGGGAAAACCCAATCTCTCACCCGCCTGAAGACACAACAGTGAGAAATTGGATAAAACCCGAGTGGGATCAAGAATTGAACCTGAGACCTCTCAGTCCCAAACCTTATCCATCACTTACGCTGTGTTCCCGAGTTGACTTAGAAGAAGAAAAGAAATAAAATGGATGGAAAGAAAAAAATAGAGTGTGTTCCTGAGTTTTTGTTATGAAGGAAAAGAAAGGAAAATGAGGGAAATGTATGTTTCCGAGTTCATTTTGTGAAGGAAAGAAAAGGAAAATGAGAGAAAACTATGCAATATTTCATCTTTCCAAATTGAAAGGAAAAGAAAGAAGGAAAAATAGAGGAAGAGAAAAGAAAGGAGAGAATTTTCCCCCATTCTTTTCTTTTCCACTCTTTAGTTAACTCGGGAACACAACGTTAGTTGTGTTATAATATAACTTACACTTTGTGAAGTTCGAATATTATGCGTAGTAAACTTGAAATATATGTATACATTAAGATATTTTTATCATTACAATTTAGAATAATTTTATAAAGGAAAATTGCATTTTAGTAATCTCTAACTTTGATCTACTAAACGAGATTAATATTCCCAACTCATAAAATGTTTACCAACAGTCATAACTTTGATCATATTTTCCTTTAACGATCTCATACTAACTGAAAATTGACCCTGGTAGTTTTTTTTTTTTTTTTGACGTTGACGGCTTATGTGTCACAAAAGTCAAAGTTTTCATATCGTGGATTGTCTATATGGCAAAGTTGTTATTAAATGGACTATTGCGGCAGTGCAAGTCAGCAAAGAGGAACTAGGTTAACTTTCAGTTAGTGTATGATCACTAAATGAATATGTATTCAAAGTTGGGATTATTGGTAAAAATTTGTGAAGTTAGGATAAATCATGACCAATAAGACAAAGAAAGTTGCCAAACATTAAGCTGTCTGTCTAGAGAATCAACACGTCTTTGGGCCCTTTGCTTTTGACACGTTTGGAGGTCTAGCCCCTAAACCAATCCGGTTCTTAGAAATAGTACAGAAGGTGATGCAAAGTGACTCCCCAACGATCAAGGACCCAAGTTTTATTTGTAATAGAGTAAGTTTTTCTATTCAAAAAGGGGTAACGACACAACTTATAACCTGTCGCCCACTTGTAAACTTGTTGGTTTTAATTAAAATTGATTACAAGTGTTCATTGAAAAAAAAAATATTATAGAAACAATTACACATATTGCCTCAACTGTTTTTCAATTCGTTTCTTCCTTTTTAAAATGCTTAGTTGAAGAATAAAACAAACAATTAATTTATCCACCTGTAATCACTAGTTCACTAACGATCCTACCTTTTAACATATTTTCTCCTAGCGGTCTCATACTAATAATCATTTGCGGCTTGTCATTTCACGCCATCCCCCACCCCATACCACTCCGTATAATACTCTAAAACCAAAATATACATGTGTACAGGTTATTTAACAAGATTTATATATACATTTATGGTACCAACAGTAACTCATTCACCTTAGGAATTTTAATATTTAATCAGATTACAATGAATTTGTTACAAGCCGATTCGAGGTGCCTAATCTACCGACAATGATTTTTGGAAAAATGCTAAACTTGATCCAAAATTTTTTGCTCATCTTTCTTCTCAATTCAACAGGCTTTTATATAAGCTTACAAATACAAGGGAAAAGACACAAAGAAACTAATGTAAACTACACTACTCTCGTCATCGTCATCATACTCAGTTAATCCCACCTATAGCAAAAGCTAAGGTAGGGTCTGAGGAGGGTAAGATGTAGACAGCCTTACCTCTACCCCGTGGGAATAGAGAGGCTGCTTCCAGTGAGACCCCCGGCTCAATGGTGGTTTTGTATCAAGCCTTCGACATAAGGCACATAACACTTAGCAATCGGGACAAACCCGACTGGTCATGTATAGGGGTGAGCATTTCGTGGTTCGGACCCACAGGAACCTTGGACCCGACCCACGAGAACCTTGGACCCGAACCTTTTTAAATATATGGGTCGGTTTCCGGTTCTAGATTTATATGAATTATCGGTTCCGGGTCGGGTCGGGTCCAAACCCACGGTTCTAATATAAGAACCACAAGAACCGTTTGTATTTTAATTAAAAAATAATAAAATAATCTTTTTTAGTCTTTTCACTATTCGTTTTTACGTTTTATTGTAATCGATTTCATGTAATGTTAATACAATATTAAAAATATTATTTATAATAATAACAATGTATTTTTCTTGAAATTTTTTTCGGCTTAATGGATATGCATAGATGATATATATTATATAATATATATTATATCCAAATTTGAAGTAAATATTTATATATATCACTCTGATGTGTGTGTATTTATTATGTATACATAACAGATTCACATAATGTTTCTATTGATGAGAATAACAAAAATTGTTACGAAAACATAAGTCGAAAAACGAAAAATGACTTAAAAAAACTCATGGGTTATTGTTAGACTGTCTGTTGTGGAAGCGCGGGTAGCACGACGCGAACAAGGTTTCAGCGCCCGTGCTCACCCTCAGCCACAACAACCTCACGCGAACAGTCAAGCGATGGTGGTCGCGTGGGTTAACGGGAAAATGTGACCTTTGGTCGCGCCGTTGCTCACCTCCAACCACAACGGGGTCAAGTGACCGGATTACTTGATAGTCACGTCGGTGGCCTGCGCACGTTCGCTTGCGCGTCTACAACGAACGACCTTAGAACCATATGGAGGAATTCTTTTACGAGTATGGTAAAAGAATAAGAATATGCAAATCCTCTAAAAGTGGCTATTGCATTAAAGGGTTCTAAAGGGTCAGACCCTTTTACCCGACCCATCAGAACCTTTAGGACCCAGAACCACATAGCATTTTAAGGTTCGGTTCGTGGTTCCTAATTTCAACAATAAAAGGGTATACGGTTCTGGTGGGTCCGGGTCGGGTCGGGTCGGTTCTAGACCCTTTGCACAGCCCTAGTCATGTACCCCCTTGTCTTTTGGCTATCAACGCCACCACCTGATGCATGATTAACCGTCCGTCATTTTTAACGTTATTTTCACGAAATTAGTAAAATAACGCTAAAATTAGTGCAACTTTACTTTTGCCCCCGAGGGCCACACATATATACATTATATGCGCACAGCCGTAAGCGGGCCAAAACTACTCTAATCAACATAAACTAATAAGGAAACAAATGCTGAATTATATATAAAAAAACTGCAGGCAATGGGGTTGTGCAGGGGGATATGGCATGGGTCATAGAATGTAGGTACGTATCAAAATCACACACTATATCTACATCTATATGCATATGCATATAACTAACTGCAGAATTTATGTCTAAACTTTTAACATGAAATATTGACACCATGCCAGTGTCGTCCAAGTTGCAGTCATCACTACTTAAGGAAACTATTGTAAGCTTTTTTCAATGTAGTTTGCAAATCATTGGCACGCGGTTTCCATTTATCTTAGCAGTTGATAAACATTGGAAGTGGCATCTCACAGGTACATTGTACGGTTACCAAACATGTGGAGTGCATGATTGAATCAAGCAATATAATAAACTCATGTTGGTAATAAAGCCCAAAACAAAGTGCATACCATGAAACTGGATTCCACATCAAAAGTCCAAAAGAAATCAACTAGATGCATTGTAAAATGCAAAGTTTGCATCAAGATTTACCAGAAACTCAAAACAAATTGCATCTTGAACAGCTACTTGATTCTTGTTCTTCCATAGCTCACCCGAACAACTTGCATCAAAGGATACCGATGTGAAAACGAATTCAGCAATCAATAAAATGCCTCCGTTTCATCAGAGTCGTCGTATTCGAGTTCCTACAAAACAAAGACTTAAATTATATTGCTTGCTATATTTTCATGTATCCTTCATACGGTTATCATCTATAAGGTACTAAAATTGCCATTATATCCATTGTTCATTCACATATTCATAAATAAATAATGTTGATTGTTGACTTATTAAATTACCACTAATAATAGCATAGATAAACATATCTGTAATCCATACTTATGGTGTCTTCTTCATGGGTATAGTATAAAAACTACGATGTATCATCATTATCATCATCATCATACTCAGTTAATCCCACCTATAGCAAAGCTAAGGTAGGGTTTGAGGAGGGTAAGATGTAGACAGCCTTACCTCTATCCCTAAGAATAGAGAGGCTGCTTCCAGTGAGACCCCCGGCTCGATGTGGTTTGGTATCAAGCCTTGGACATAAGGCACAGAACACTTAGCAATCGGGACAAACCCGATCGATGCATGTACCCCTGTCTTTTGGCTATCCACGCCACCACATGATGCATGATTAACCGTCCGTCGTTTTTAACATTATTTTCACGAAATTAGTAAAATAACGTTAAAACTAGTGCAACTTTACTTTTGCCCCCCAAGGGCCACACCTATATACATTATATGCGGCTATGCGCACACCGTAAGTGGGGCAGTAATTCAAAAACTATTACAATTTGGTAAAGTAAGAAAACACCCTTTTGAGTTCATGGTATCATACCGTTTTAAATATGAGTGTTAATTATATAACCATCAACAAAAGCTAACTAAATACCTGAGGTGGAGGCGATTTCCTAGTTCGAAAATGGATTTCACAATGCGGGGAAGCCCTTGGAAACTTAAACACCTGTGTACAGAAACATGGGTCTTCTTCTGTGAGTAAGCTTTCATGAGCGAATACTGTTACCGTCTTCAAAACCTGTGCGTTACTCAACATGTATTCCAGAAACTCTATATCAGACGCATCCCCGTCGCATTTTGAAAACTTGATGGTTGTAAGGTTTGTTAGCATACAAGCAGGAATCAACTTTGATTCTTCAGGCTTTTGTTTTTAACACAAACAAAACTGAACGTTACTCTCGATATTATACAAGGATATAACAAATTTAAACAAGTTAAGAAGAAAAATCAGTTCAAACCTTGAAATCCCTCCAATCAACAAAATCAATACAAAAAGTTTTCAACTCGGGGCAACTTTCAAGAAATTGAGTGATTTGTCCAGATTGCCATGTGTTGTTCAACTCCAATTGCGTCATATTCGGAAAGATGGGCAGGGGCGAAGTAAATGGGAACTTCAATAACGAATACGAAAGTCACAGTTAGTCCAAGAACGAGCGTAAAATCACTTAAAGAAAATTTAAACTTACATTTTCTATTGAAAGATTCTGAACCGCTCTTAGTTTGTTCAGTAAATCAGCCCAAAGGATATCAAATCTACTATGCCAAAATGCAATCGATGCCCCAACCAAAGACGACACGACTTCCATTTCAAAAAACGAGCACAATACTCCATCAAGAAACAGGTATTCAAGTTTAGGGAGGCGTAAAACAACTTTGCTGTAATCATTGATGGAGTCTGATCTACATAATAGTTTCAGCTGTTTCAAAGTAGGGATGTTTAACACGAAATCTTCATCATTGCATGATACTTCCAAAGATAAACTCTCAAGCACAGGGCAGCCATGAATGGCTAAAGGATTTTTACACCCAACAATGTCAAGTGTTTTAAGACAAGGAAGATAGATCGTGGATGGAAACTCCCAACCTTCAAAATCACACGCACTAAGTTCTAATCTTAAGTTTGTGAGTGTCTTGCAGGTGAACACGCTTAAAGGCACCTCATGTTGGATAACACATATGTCCAGCTCACGAACGTTTAACCTAACGGCTTTATCAATCCAATTTGATATACTTGACCGTCGAACCCCATAACTAGAAACGTGTAATCGAAACAATTTAACATGAGATGTCTTGCAAAACTTCAATACTCGATCAACGAATGTCGTAAAGTTTTCTTCATTCCCATCAACAAATTTTTTAATGATCTTTTCATCAGAGCGGAGATAGCGAGTATAGTCAAAGTCCAGGTTTGTGACAGACGTCCAAGTGTACCTCCATCTTTTGGATAGAACGCTAGTTCGCACAGCAAATTTAGTAGGCATTAGAGAGAGTATGCGTGAAAGAATATCTTCAGGCAACATGCTAAGCCTGTCGTCTACATTCTCACTTATGGAACTCATTGTTTAGCTCTTAATTTTCCCTGAAAACAAAATCCCGAAGTTCAAAATCTTCCTGATACGTTTCAAATATGAAAATTCACAGCACTTAACAGCTTTCGATATGAAAACAAGCAAAAGTCCATTTACTTTCAAAGTAAATAGTGTGAAAATGCTAATATTTTAATGCTAAACATTCAATAATAAAACACAAGCTAGTATTTGTACATAATAACTGAAGGAAAAAAAAACAGATTGCAATAACAAAACACAGGCTCGTAGCTTAATATAATAACTGAATGAGGAAAAACTGATTAATTGAATTCTTACATGCAAAGACAAACACAAACAATTAGAGTTTGAGATTTAAAGGTATACTGTATATATAGTAGAACTAATGAAAATTCAAATCAGGTCCCTGGAAAAATAAACGCTAAAAACGCATGATGCTCTGTTTATTTCTTTTCTATATATAGTAATTCGGTTGTAAAGTTAAAAGTTAAAATATTATGTGTTGTAAACTTGAAACATATACAAGAGAGCATTCAGTTGAGAACCACGATTTACGTTGAGAACTGCGAAAACTACATAACACGCTTATACTTATAGTTTTAAGTGCAATACAAAAGGCGGCTACATAACGAGCCCAACCCGCTAACATTTTCTCCCCTGTTAACAGTGTTGTAAAAGGCGGCCTAGGCGGCCGCCTAGGCGCTAGGCGGCGGTAAAACTTGGAATTTTGCCCTAGGCGGATTCCTCGGCGTTTTGGCAGTTAGTCGGAGCCTAGGCGGAGCCTAGGCGGTCCTAGGCGGTCCTATTTTTTATTTTTTTTTATTTATTTTTATTTTTTTTATTAAATTTCTAAGTATTTCTAGGTATTTCTTAGTATTATGTGTATATATCTTAACATATTTTAAAAAAACCCCTAAATTTGTGTATATATATATATAATACGTATAAAATACCAAAACGCCTAATTCCGCCTAATTTTCGCCTAGTCCCGACTAGTCCCTAGGCTGGACCTCACCGCCTGCCTAGCGCCTAGCGCCTTTTACAACACTGCCTGTTAAGTCAGCAATTCACCGCATACAAGTGCTTTATGCACCACTGTGTATGTACATATAGATTTGGATTCGGACAAAAAGTCAATTTTGCCTAAAAATCGTAAAAATGATTTTGAGTAAAGCCGTAAACGAACCGAATCAAAAAGACCTTGTCTGTGTTCTTTCATATGGAATTTACCAGACAAACCCAACGGTTCACATGAACACAAAACCGAACGAAATATATTATTCATATATTCGTGGTCATTCATCAACAATTCGGAATTCGTTCGTGTGTTCGTTTGATAAAAAAAATTATAAACAAATGCAGGCGAACACAATCGAAGTGATGTAGGAAACCCTAATTGACGAGAAACTTACGTCAGAGGACGACGGAGAAGCGCCTGAGACGGGGAAGCCCTAATCGACGAATGGAACCCAAAACTATTAATCTAGCAAGACACCAGCAAGGTTTAATTAGAGGGTGTTTGACTGTTTGGGATTGAATTTGGAGAGAAAAAGTGGTTTGGGTGAAAAGTATTATTAAATTATAACTTTTTGAAAATAAGTTTTAAAAAAAGTGTTTGAATTAGACCATTGGGTGTGGAGAGGAGAGGCATCTTGATGATGGGCCGCCACGTAGGAGTGGGAGGAGAGGCATCTTGATGATGGGCCTCCAAGGGGGTGGTGTGCACCATGATGACGGGCCTCCTCATTGGTCAAAATTATTAAAAATAATAAAAAAATCAATTAAAAAACAAATAAGTGGCCCGGCTTGAACGGCAAGCTGTTGCCGCCTTTGCCGATGCCGGCCCTGGGGGGCGGTGTAGCCCGGGGCGGCATGGCAAGGCCGGCCCTTTGCCGCACCCCACACCTTCTAGTCTTAGCTTTTGGTATTAAAAAACGTAAAAAAGTCAATAAATGGTTGTCTTTTTAAGTGTTTCGCTTAACTTATTATGAATATGGGTTGTATGGGTGGTAGATTTGTATTTATTTTTTCCAAAAGTCAAAAGCCAAAAGCCAAAAGTCAGGATTTCTAACTTTTCAAAAACAGCTTTTCCACCCTTAAAAGGCAAAAGCCAAAAGTCAAAACAGAAAGTGCTTTTGGGTTACACAAACAACTTATTGACTTATTGGCTTTTTGAAAAAGCCAATAAGTCAATAAGTTGATTTGAAACTCAATCCCAAACACCCTCTAGATTAGGGATGGATAATAACGCTTTCATTGGTAAATGGCATGGCTTTGGAGGTTTTATAATATGATTCGGGGGAAAATAGGGGGGGGGGGAGATTCGGTTTTGGTTAGACACGTGGTTATGCACGGAACCGTTAAAGGATACATTTCCGAATTTATTCACACTAGAACAAACAAACGTGCATTAGTTTCTAACCGGGTTAGGATCGATGGGCTTGGTGGTGTTATTTGCTGGGAATGGCGACGGGCTCCTGCAAGTGCCGAAGAGGTGAGCAACAAACAAATCTTGGAGGTTTTATTACAAGAGGTCCGATTGGAAGATAGACAAGATGGTTGGGTTTGGTGTGATGGTAGGGACAACGGTTTCATGGTGGCAGCGGTAAAAAACTGGATGCGGGAACGATGACCTATTGTCACACCACAGGATTCTTTGATAAATGAATTGCTGATATATTGTCACACCACACAACTTTTGTTTTTGAAACAACTACGACAGTTAGAACTCAAGATTATACAATGATAAAAGTTAAACACGTAAAAAGGAAAAATAGCAAAACCTTAAAAAACAACTCAATCGTTGCTTCAATACATAAAATTTTCAATTGAGGAGAACTTTCAAGAAACTTAAGTATTACCGGTTGAAGCATTTCTGAGCCCTACCCGGTAAAGTTTAAAAACTGGTTTTTAGTTATGGGATCGCTGATGAAAAATAACTTAAAAGGTGAGGCCGTCAGCAGTGATTTTTGAAGTTTGGACTGGTGATGGCCAGTTGCTGATAGTTGAAATTATTTAAATCCAATATTTAAGAGTCATGAAATGAAAAATGTGTTATTGTTAAAAAAATATATGTATTCCTTTAATCTTTGGATAATTGGATTGAATTAGTTAAGAAAACAAAACAAACAATTAAAATTAACCCGACCCATGACCTCTCCTTGACTGGACCAAAATTGAACCAAAAACGGCAACTACCAGAACACCTTTGGTTGAATTACTATCATATTAACTTTTGAGCATAGTCATGAATCGCGTTACACTCCAGTTCATGGTACAAAATCGGGTACGTGGTTTGCGCATTTTTAAAATTCGGTACGAGGGGTAGGTTCATTCGGTTCGCCAATTCGGTACGCGGTACGGTGTACCCTATAAGTTGGTACGTCGTATCATATATAAACATTATACAATATATTTTTTTTTTCAAATAACTCCAATAAACAATTCATAATCATAATTCAAAACAAAGTTCATAATTATAAGTTCAAAACATAAAACAAACTAACCAAGTTCATAATTATAAGATTAAAAACAAAGCAGCCATTCGCGAATCGCATTGAATCTAGACAGCGAATTCGACAATCCGGTACGCGAATCAGTGATAATTGGTTCGAAATTCTACACAATCAGGTACGCTCAATTTCACGAATCGGATCACGAATCCTATGCGAACGGTACGCGAATGTACCCGATTCCGGTACGCGTGATTCGATTCGCGGTACACAGGTAGATTAGCGAATCCTGTGACTATGCTTTTGAGTTTATGTTTCTACTTCTGAGTTCAATAAAGAAATAATGGAAATAAATAATCCCAACTATTGACTATTGGCCAATAACAGTTCCAACTACGAAAATTACCAATAGTGGTCACAACTTTCGACATATTGGAATATAATGGACCTAAACTAACGGAGGACTAACTCCGTTAGTGTGGTGCCGACGTGGCATGCCACGTAGGGTGCCACGTAGGATCATTTTGCCACGTCGGATGCCACGTATGATCATTTTGCCACCTAGGATGCCACGTCAGCATCACACTAACGGAGTTAGACCTCCGTTAGTTTGGGTCCATTATATTCCAATATGTCGAAAGTTGGGACCACTATTGGTAATTTTCGTAGTTGGGACTGTTATTGGACAATAGTCAATAGTTGAGATTATTTATTTCCATTATTCCTTCAATAAAAGACTACCAGAACACCTTTGGTTGAATGATTGCATGGCCAACTACAGAATTTCCTCCAAATCTAAGATGCATATCTATATATATCTCCTATACACATGAGATGCCTAAACTGCTTAACACATGTAAATATGATAAATCATTGTCCAGGGGTACTTTGAACGAGTGGTTAATTGCGGTGCAAACAATTTAACAGTTGTGTATTGTCTAACGACAACAAACTCTCAAAGAGATTAAAGCTAGAGTAACATATAATACAACTGTAAAGATGAAATTGCAGCATATTTTGGTTGTACTTCAGTGAACTTATGTTTAAGCTCAAATGTACAACAGTTAAAATTTATGGTAAATTAACACAAAGCTAAAAGCTTCAAATAATTTGACTAACATTTGGTCTATCTCACGGATCTGGCTATCGGTAACTTGTTGTATTATGTAATTTTGTTAACTCAAGACTGAAAGTACAAATAACAAAAACAACATTGAATTATATTTGACGGTTTAATGCAGACCAATATCCAGTGGCGTATCTAGGACGGATTTCCAGGGGGTTCCTTTCGTAGATTTTCACTGATTTTCACTAAGTTTTCGAAATTTTCCACTAAATTTTTCAATTTTTTCCAAACCGAGCGGGTTCCTGGAACCCCCTAAAAGCCCCTAGATCTGCCCCTGCCAATATCCTCTCACAACGAAAAAGCATTCGCCAGAGTGGTAGTACAAAACCTCAATGATAAACCATCAAAAGTGAAAACCATAATCCATAATTCATAAGTATCAAGGGTTTAAAGTGTTAAGAGAGTTAGATGGAGTAAGAAAGAGTTAACACAGTGACAGTTTTTATATATCAAATGGCAGGTAATAAAAAAGTTACATGGACATGCATCTGTTCATGGAAATAGATTATAAAAAATAAAAACACCATGTTGACAAACAAAAAAGGATTAAAACCCTTGAAGAAATCCAAAAACCAGTCTATCACAAAAGTTTTCTACATAATAATCCATGAATTGTCACACGTGTAGTCATCACACGCCACATGAGCAAAAGAGAACATCCAGATTGCAAAATGCATATGACGTTCATTTCAGAAAATGGATCTCACAATACCTGGAAGCCCTTGAAAGCTTAAGCAACTCTGCACACAACTGCGATTCTTCTTCTACTCTTGAGTTTTCCCAAGTGATTGTTACTGTCTTCAACGCCTCTGCATTCCCTAGCGTGTATTTCAGAAATGGTATGTCACATTTCGACCACTTGTAAACTGCAAACTTGATGGTTGTAAGGTTTGTTAGCATACAAGCGGGAACCAACTTTGGTTCAATCCAACGAGAACCTGCAAGCTTTTGTTTTTAACACAAGCAAGATAGACAGTTACATTTTCAATATTATATCCATGCAGAAGAAGTGAACAAGCGAATATAAAAATCGATAAAGCTTTTACAAATCAAGTACCTTCTCAATATAAAGATGTTTTAGCTCAGGAGATTTTTCAAGAAATTGCAGGATTGGTTGAGAGCGCCAATTACTTTTCAACTCCAAGCGTTTCATATTCGGAAATATAGGCAGAAGTAAAGTAGATGACATCTTCAACAAAAAATAAAGTTACAGTTGGTGAATGAAAAGTAGGGTTGTCATATCGTGTCAGACACGACCTGTTAAGACACGAACACGATAAGACACGAACACGAAACATGTAAACACGAACACGACACGAAATCTAACCATGTCATTTTTTTCAAACACGAACACGAACCTGTGTATAACAGGTTAACACGATAAGACACGATAAGGAACACCTAGTAAAACAGGTTAACACGACAAGACACTATAAGACACGGCAAGACACGATAAGACACGACAAGACATGATAAGAAACATGATAAGACACGATAAGACCTGTTAAGACACGAACATGATAAGTCACGAACACGAAAAAGGTAAACACGAACACGACACGAAAATAAACAGGTCTTAACGTGTCGACCTGTTATAGACACGAAACCTGTTAATGCCAAACACGAAACCTGTTAAAATCGTGTAGGTTCGTATCAGGTTAACGTGTTCGTGTTTTAATTGCCAGCCTTAATGAAAAGAACAGCCATTCATACTAACTAACAAATAATTTTGGTTTTAATAAAAGTTGTTTGCCGTTAAAAAAAAAGTAACAAAACAAATAACAATCTATAATGAACAAAACAACACATGAAGTCAATAAAAAAGATGCTTACCTCTTTAATTGAAAGTGATTTAACTCCACTTACTCCCTTTAGAAGCTCAACCCACATATGCTCAAATGTTGATTTTTGTAGCTGGTCCAATGTCAAGCCATATAACGATAGAGATGCCTCAACAAGAGACGATACATTTTTCATTACATAAATTGAGCACAGTGTCCCACCAACGAATAGATATTCAAGATTAGGGACATCTAAAACAACTTTGTTGACAACCGATGAACATAGACATGTTAGTTTCAGTCGTTTTAGAGTAGGAATGTTAAATATGTAATCTTCTACACCGTCGTACCATGATATCTTCAAATACAAACTTTCAAGCACTGGGCAACCAGCAACGAGTTTAAAGGCATTGACAAAAGGATTCCTAGAAACAATGATGGCAAGGGTTTTCAAACAAGGAAGATTGATTCGACATGGATACTCATACTCCTGAAAGTCGGTAAACAATCTTAATTTCGTGAGTGTCTTGCAGGAAAAAAGGCTTAATGGCAACTCAACCAGCTCGACAACCTCTATGTCAAGGTCACGAACGTTTAATCTGACTGCCTTGTCAATCCAATTTGATACTCTTGATCCTTCAACACACCAACAAGAATAGTCTATTCGAAATGATTGAAGTTGAGATGTTTTGCATAACTCCATTACACGATCCACAGATTCTTCGAAGATATTATCTGTATCTTCACCATGGATGGCGGAAATATATTCAAAACTAAGGTTTGTGACAAACGTCCAAGTGTACCTCCATCTTTTGGATAAAATGCTAGTTTGAACAGCAAATTTGGTAGGCATTAGAGAGAGTATGTGTGAACGAATCTCTTCGGGCAACCTACTAAGCCTGTCTACTTTCTTGAAACTCATTGTTTACCGTCTTAACCTGTTACCTAAAGATTCAAACCCAAAAGTTCAAAATCATCTCAACGTACCTAACTTTGGAAAACTGATCCTTTTGAGAATGTGCAAAAATTCAATACAATAACACAGGGCTCATGCTTAAAAGTAAATTGGGACTCGGTTATGCAAACAAAATAACTGAAAACTCTCATATGTAGATACAAAGATAAAAACCTGATTAATTAAACTCTTACCTGCAAAGAAAAGCAATCAGGGTTTGGAATTTAGAAGTAAAATCCAAGAGACATGCATATGGAATCGCATACGTTAAAATTGGAAAATAAGCCTAAGAGTTGGCATATTTGGAAACTTATTACTTATCTTCTTTTTTTCACCTCCTCATCTCTTTTTTCTAAAAAAATCATACAATATTTCTTTTTTTTTTAAACGGTTGATGGTACACACCATAACGCTTTGAACAGTTGGTTTCCAGCCTGTTGTAATGCTTTATATAACATCATTTATAACATTCATTCAATATTGTGCATTTGGTTCAGTGGTTTGTGGTGAGGTTTAAAAATAGTCGACCAGGGTTCGATTCTTTGGGGGCCTTTGTTTTTGCTAATTTATTTTTAGGTTGTGTTTGGTAGATGGGTATTTATGTGGCTGTGTGTGTTGGCGGTTCATTAGCCTTCTTCACTTTATAATAACATCTCTGCTCTCTCTCTACAACCGTTGTGTAACATATCACTGCTCTCTCTCTACGACCCCTTTGTCTTCCTCTTTCATCCACCGACTTTTAACGCCAGAAGCAAATGGCAAGTATTGATCTTCTCTTATACTCTTTACTTTCGGTCTCTCTCTCCTTCTCTCTCCGTTTCTTTATAACCTGTATTTGATAAGTGTGTGTGTGTTTGTGTGCTAAACCCTAGCCACCACCGTCTGCATTTTGTTTTACAGTTGTTAGATGATGGTGGTCATGGGTTGGCCTGTGATAAAAGGGAGGAGGCCCTTTTCTTGCTAAACCCTAGCCGTTTTCGTTGTGTGTTTGTGTGCTAAACCCTAGACGCCACCGTCAACGTTTGTTTCTTGGTTGTTAGATGATGGTGGTCGTGATTGAAGGGATGGAGGCCCATTTCTTGCTAAACCCTAGCCGCCACCGTCAACATTTGTTTCTCGGTTGTTAGATGATGGTGGTCATCGGTTGGCATGTGATTCAAGGGGTGGACGCCCCTTGCCTGCTAAACCCTAGCCATCATCGTCTACATTTGTTTAGATGATGGTGGTCGTCAGTTGGCCTGTGATTGAAGGGATGGAGTTCTTGAGCCTCTGTTGTTGTTTTTTAATGGCATACATTGATTTTAAGTTTTGGTTAGATATTTATTTTTTCATCAGTCTGCTTGCATGAGGTTAAAATAAACTTTGTTGTGTCTGCGTCAACGGTTTTTTTATGTGTGTTTGCTTTTCTGAAATTGTTGTTGCAATCAGTAGAAAGGAATATAATTGATAGTTTAGGATGATCGGTTTAAAGCAATATGATTGATAGTTTAGCCTTTGAAGTTTTTGGTGTTATGGCCTTACTATCGTGTGTTGTATTATTTATTTTATAAATATTTTTTTATCAAGTGGTCATGGTTTTGGTTGTTATGTGTGTATGAACCTATCAAGGCTAGGTCTATGTTTGTGCATGTTTGTTATTGTTATTTGCACTTTTATAATACTTTCCATATTTAGTCGAAAACGATATGCAATGGCCCACCTGTGAAAGCAACGGTCACTGCAGATGAACCTGGATGGGGTGCAAAGAAAAGTCAAAATGACGCTAATATGAGCTCTTGATCAGGTTGGGGTCAGAATGACCTCCTATATGTTACAGTTTTGTATGTAGAACCGCCTCCTGTGTGTTATAAATAGGAGGTTGGTTGATATGCGTCAATTTATACATATAAAAGCCCCAATTTAACTCCCATCTATATATGTTTTTGGCCTTATACATGATGAATTGGTACTTATTTGGTATCTTTATGATTACAGGTCTTAAACGGTGTCCATGAAGCAAACCGGATAAAAAACGGACAGTTTCTTCACATTCTGCACAATCTGCAGGTTTTGGCACTCCCGTGCACTAGCCCGTGCAGGCATGCTTGCACTCCCAGGTGCACTCCCGTGCACCAGCCCGTGCGAGATCTGACAGTTCTATAAAACAGAGCAGAACGTCATTTTTAGGGTATTGGGTGATTTTTGGGCGATTTTGGGGCGATTTTGGGCGATTTTCTGGGCATGTAAGCTGCTGTGAAGCCGATTAACAAGCTTAGGAAGCAATCCAAGTCCATTAACGTCATCCAATCCATCATAACCTTGCTTGTTTATGGTTTGATTCTTGACCTAATATTATATCAAATATGATTTTGAAGCTTTGTTATGTTGTTATGATTAGTATTTGTAAACCTACGGGTAAAAACAATACTTAGCTTGTTCTTATTTATCGTTTCTATGTTGTTTTGTTTGAATGAATCATTAAGCTTTATGTTCATGTTGAATCTTCATGATTTGTATGTAAACTCTCCTGTTGTTGTTGTTGTAGTCTCGTTTGATATTGTTGTGCCTTGGAGGATTAACAAAGTATAGGTTAGATATGGTTAAAAACTCCTAGTTTATGCTTTGTTAACAAAGTTAATAACTTGTTAGTAACTTTGTGCCATGAAATTGTAACCGGGTATTGGTTTACTAAAAGGTAGTTTCAATAATAACCGAGAGTATTGACTTGCACGTAAAATAGCTTTAATCGGCTAAATGGTGTTATTGCGCGTCTTTGACATGATTAATGATCTTTGTTTAGAGATTTTGGTTGAAATCGCTTTCTTAGTAGATTTATGTTCAAAGCGTGCAAGATGAGATTGATTGTGTATGAATCTAGTTTATGCTCGTTGTTGTGGCTATATTGTGTTTATCAGTGTAGCTTTCTCAATTGAGTGAGGTTGAGGACTCCCGAAAGGTGATACTAACTTATATTTAAGGATTTACATGAGTGCATATCAATTGCTCGCTAACGAACAAGTTTAGGTGGTTAGCATGTGTTATCATGGTAGCCTTCCGAATAGTTGTCATGTTAGGATGCCCGAAAGGGACACTAACTGTTGGAAAATAGGAATATTGATTTAAGTGTTTGGTTCTATTCAAACTTAGTTACATGCTTAGGTTGTATGAAAACAAGTCTTTATATATCTATTTTTCTATTTGGAATCTTATATATATATTTGCTATGCTTAGTTTAAATTAGATTAAATTAGTTAAAACAAACATTCACTATCTTTTCTTACCAGTAAATCAGTGACAACGGTCAGTACAATCGCTCCGCGCGCGTCCATGTATCGATACTTGGTTCTTATCTATGCTTTACTACATATGTGACAGGGTGCGCTTGCCCTTTAATGTGTGTTCTAATGTTAAGATTAAAATCATTTTTATAAATTTAAAACACGAGTTGCGTGAGCGTATTTTATGTATGCTCAGAGCACACCAAGTTTTTGGCGCCGTTGCCGGGGACGCGACGAGCTTTAGGAACGGACCGAGTCAACTTTTTACGAGTGTACATGCTTGTGAATACTTGTTTATACTTCGTTGATTCATTATTTCATTAATTTAATTGCATATATGATTCATTGATTTTTTATTAGATTTATCTGTCTGTTTATATATTGGATTGATTTTAGATTGGTTCATAGGTTTGCATATATATTTGTTCATTTTTTTGCTTATTGGATTGAATTGATTATTATTCATTCATTAGGATGTTGATAGATTTAATTTGTTAAATATTGGATTTATTGGTTTGTCTATGAATTTGATTGATTCATTATTTGATTTATTTGTCCGGATTCGGACTAATTGTTAATTTTTAGATTTGAAAAGTTAAATTATTTATTTATTTATTGACCATGTGTTCATATGTTTATCTGTTTATATAATTTTAATTTTTGTGTATTTATAGTTTTTATGTAAATATATAATGGAAGTCTGGGTATGTTACGTTTGAATTTGATAGTACGGATGCTTTTATAAAAGGTTTGGGTTAAGAAAAACTGGGAAATTTATTTAATATAGAAGTGGTTTTAATAAAAATAATTTTCTGTGAAAAATGCTCCATTGCGATTCGCAAAGAAGCTGGGCTTATGGTTTCGCCTTTAGCGAGTTCCTAATTACCCCGGGTTTTTATCTTTTATTTTTCGCGATACGCGAACAGGAACACCAGAGTCCTTCGCGTGACGTGAATAGCCGCTATCTTCCGTTTTTAACTCCATTCATTGGCATCCATCATCATTTTCATCTACTATCTTCGGTTATATTATTTTTTCCGGTGAAAAAGGGTTGTTTTCGCGCAAGCAAAAGACGGTATTTATCTTGTTGCGACGCGCGAACACCTTGAGTCATTATACTTGCACCACGCGAGAAGCGGTCTATACTTCTTCGCGGTGCTTGAGTGACTCAGATTTCGCTGAAAATTTTATATATTTTCATATTTGTATATTGTCATATTTTTATGTTTGGTGTATAATTTTTAGTATTTTGATTTTACATATTTCTGTTATTTTTCATAGATTGAGTCTGTATTTATCTTTGTACATTGTGTCAGTCTAATCATGGGATGGTCGATGTTCTTTTCAATGCTCGATCGATCTTCTCGCCCGTACTCAATCTCCATTCGGGCGAAAGCGATCTTAAAGAAAATCTTTTATGAAAACGGCCATTCCAAGAAGTTTAAAGTCCATATGGACGAGTCCATAAATCAAAATGGACTAAGTTTGAAAGTCAACGGTCATCTCTTAAAAGCTTACATTGATGGACCAATTGACCCGACTGTGGAGGTAATTGAACTCCACGCTCCGCGCACCTAAACAAGCGTGGGGAAATGAGTCTAGCTAGCGACTCGTTAATAAAATTAGCGCGGTGTGTATGGGCGCGCCAAATTGTATAAATGTTCATAGCTTAGAGTAGTTTGTAGTTAAATTGCTTAGTTTCTAACTTGTTTGCCTAGTTTGTTTTTAGTCATTGCAGGATTGATTCGCGCCTTGTGATTATGTGGATAGTCGCTTCACATTCATGGTAATGTACTAAGAAGCGTCGCAAAACAGGTATGTTGGTTGTTTGGGTCAAAACGGACAAGTGCATGCGCTTTTGGGTGAAAAACTGCAGCAAAATAACACATCAGCTTGCAGTGAGCGCCCGCTCGGAGTGTAACACCCCAACCGATGGCGGAAACATCGGGATGTCACGTATTGATGATTGTTCAGTAGCTCATGGTGAATAATAAATTCCATTGAATAATTTAAATGAATTACATACAATTGTTCTAGAATTTGTACATCAAATTGAATAAAACTATACACATATCTTCAAGCATCAATTCAAATCTTCAAGCAAATAGAACCTGAAACATGTTAAGTTGAAAATGTTTTGGGTCAACAAAAGTTGGTGAGAATTACATAGGTTTTGATAATAGAATAAAAATGTTGTGCAATTCATGTGTCATGTCAATCTAGTCCATATGTGAGAACATACTAGAAATAAATCGAGTGCATAACCAACCCTGATGACTGTTATAATATGATACATCCCATAAGCTCATGGTTCACTTGAATATGTTATACGATAACAAACACCCACGCTACCTTTGTAGGAGGCACGTATCCGGGTGGGATTGTCAGTCCAATAGATCTATCAATGTATACCGCCGGCTTGTACGGAGTTAATGATTATGCTAGAATGGTGCTTACTCTAATCATGCTCAAGACATAATGCAACATAGAAAACACATAGACACATTGATGATTGAATTGCATAAAATGATGTTGTAACATGTTTCACCCCAAAAATGGTGATAAATAGAAAAGAGGCTATGTAAAACTCACCTTGGTAAAATGTTATATCTGTTGAGAAATTTGGATAATTGTGTTGACCAAATGTATCAGGTATCACCCTAAAATGAGGTAATAAATATGTCCAAGTCTATCAAGTCTACAAATGTATAAGTTCTAGGGCTTCGAATTGGGGATAAACGCTCGTTTGATTGTTATTAAAAATGTTTGATAATTGAGAGAATATTAGTAAATAATTAACCAAAAATCTTTTTATGAATTTTAAATCTAAGATGGTCACAAGAATGTGTTTAAAGTATAAAAATAATTTTTATAAAATTATTTTCTTTAGAATAGATTATTAAATCTATTTATAACAAATTGTCAAAATTTAACTTTAATATTTAAAAATACTAAAATTAAAGAATTTTTAGTTTAAAATTTATATTTCTGTTCTAAATATTCAGAAATAATTTGTATAAAATTTTGGTGTAAAAATACTAAAAATTGGATTTATTATGATTTAATTATGATTAAAACTAACAAAAATTGATTAAAAATATTAAATAAATGATTTTTCAGAAATAAAAATCATTTCTGAAAAGCTTAATGTTATAAAAACTTAACATAATTTTTGTGGAAATTAATAAGATCGTTTTGATATTTTTATAGATTTTTATAAATAAAATAGAATAAACTTGATTCATTTATTATATATATTAAATAAATAAATTTCTGGATATAAAAATCTGAATAATAATATTCAGGGCATGAACATCATTATGTAAAATTTTGGGAATTTTTGAAGGCTTATAAGTATTTTAAATAATTAAAGTAAATAATTGTGTAACTTAAACCTTCAAATTTAAAAGCAAAAAAAGAAAATGCATATGGTGGGAATTGAACCTGTGTGGTCCAGGTTACAAGGCACCAAACACAACCACTTGGTCCAGACCAGTGGTTGTGTTTTGTTTTAGTTCATTTAATATATATAACACATAAAAATCGTGTTTTTCCCCAAATTAATAAGAACAAGCCCTAGATTTTGCAATTGTTTGATTCACACATCAATAACCCAATTAACCTTAGGGCTATTGATGTGTGGATGCCGAAGATTAAAACCCATAAAAAAATTCAACTTACAAACGCGTTTTGAGCTTGCACGATTCAGTCAAATAAAAAGTCAAACGCACGATCAAATAACACAAACAGAGGATAATTGAGAATAATTGGGGATTGAGAAAGAGATAATGGCGAGTTGGGATGGCTCGCAGATGGTGAATTTATAGTGTGATGGCTCGCACGTTCGAAATGGAAATCTTTGACCCGTTGTTAATGTATACGCGTAATTAAGCTTAATTTGGTATGAATTGATGACAATAATCGTGTATAAGACGCGTGACTGGCCGATAATCACGATTCCTAGTCAAACCCTGGTTAAATCATGCGTTAATAGAGCAAAAAAAAAATGGAAACCTTGGTGTGTTGTTTGCTGTCGTGCGTCATCAGGAAGGAGAAAGGAAGACGCAAGTGTGTTTAAATATAAACAAGACCGGGTTTAAAACAAATGAAGGTTGTGGCCCAGGTGGTTAGCGCGTGTATGTGTGTGTGGGAGGTCTCCGGTTCGAGCCTCAGAGGGGGCATTATTTTTTTTAAGTGAAGGAAGGGTAAGGGGGGTTGGGCTGTCTGTGTGGGCTCGTTTCTGGGCTGCAAATTATCAAAGGAGGGTATGGGTAGTATGTTAGGGTGTTTGGGCTTGTGGAAAACACTTTTTTTTTTTTAAACTAAAATATTTTTATTATTATTATTATATACATATATATATATATATATATATAAATAATTATCATTGTATTAGGTTTCAAAATGCCACGAAATAATTAAATGTAAGTAGTAATAAAACTTGTCGTTTTTATCGTAACGTACAGTTATTTAAGGCGAAATGTTACAGTCTCCCCTACTTTTAGGAACTTCGTCCCGAAGTTAAAGAAAGACACAGGTTTACAATTGGTCGACCACCGAAAATCTTGATAAAATTTCACACTACCTTAACGTACCTGTAAAT
This sequence comes from Ambrosia x helenae, assembly GCA_030844895.1. Classification (NCBI taxonomy): domain Eukaryota; kingdom Viridiplantae; phylum Streptophyta; class Magnoliopsida; order Asterales; family Asteraceae; genus Ambrosia; species Ambrosia x helenae. The sequence goes on along the minus strand of JAUTDX010000337.1, from coordinate 7,993 downwards.
TCATGATTACGTTCCGGACCGTAATTACCAATTTACCTTACATTAGGGTTTTGCGTCCTTTTATGACTCTATCGATTGTTGAGCAGTCTGATAGTCTCCACCAGTCGTTGAGCATGGTGGTAGGGCCTCCCCCGACTGTTGGAAAGACATGATGACCTCTACCAATCGTTAAGTAGGTGTTTGGTAGTCAACTAATTGTTGTACAAGTAAGGAAGTATGATTATTGTAACAACCGGCAAAAATAAGGTAATTCCGTACAAATTAATTAATATATGATTAACGTAATTAAATGCAATTATGTGTGATTTAATTATCAAGGCCTTAGGGGATAGCAATTTCCAAATAGTGCATAGGAATGCATACGTTTAATGGTAAAGCATGATTGGATCATGTGCGAATAAGCTATCCGGTATGGACGTTGGCAATTACCCGGTAATAATTAAATAAACGAAACGGATCCCGGACACCCAGGATATAAAATAAAGGGTATTTTCATAAGATATAATGAGTTTTGGAACTCCAAAACCATAAATGAAAACGTCTTGTACAAATCTCCCGGTAACGAATAAAATGCGCGTACCGCACCCGATACGCGTATAATTCATAAATTCACCCGGCAAAGGCCTAAATAACCAATCAACGCTTAAATTAGACTATATTTAAGGGTTATTAAAGGTATTTTTAATGTCCGGATAACGCGTGATTAAAACCCGAAAAATACCCCGAACGACACCCGAACGACGGGGGGATTAAACATAACAAACAATGGGTAATTATTTGAAGTTGTGGACCCCACCAAACCCACTTGGGGGCCGGCCTAGATGGCCTCCTTGTGTTCAAGCATGTGTTAATAATAATAATCTCCTAAACCTAGCATAATGCATAAGACAAAAGGTGTAAGATAAAGTGTGTAAGTAAACATTAGTACAAGTGTGCTACTTTCTTGTCCCCCTTGTGAAGATTTTCGGCCATGAGGCCATATAATCCAAGACAAGTAGCCAACCATCATAACCTAAGTGTATGCATGCATGGTAAGGTCTTGTATAAGATCAAGTGTAAGGCTAGGAAAGATCATAATCACTTAAACAAGATTTACAAGCCATCTCCTTGGCTCTCCCAAAACCTACGGCCACCATCACTATCCCACATCCATCCAAGATCAATTTTTGTACTTCATAAATCTCTCATATCTTTAGTAATAATCACAAGATCCATGGAAGATTACATGTGATAAGGCTATAAATAACATGTGTTAGGAGGTTGAATAACAAAGCAAGACAACTCTTCTTCCCCTTGTTCTTGGCCGTGAGTTTCATACCATTCCCATACTTCATTCTTACAAGTTTCTACATCTCCAAAACACTTAAAACAATCCATCATCCAAACCCCTATTGTGTGTTTCAAGCTTGGAGCTTAACCATTAAGGAATAACACACTAAACCCCTCTCAAAATCCAAGGTTTTGTCTTCCCTAGCCTTGTGCTAGTAGTAAGCTTCTTAATCTTGTTTTTGATTGTTATTATTCATGTATGTGTTCTTAGAAGCAAGTTGTACATGAAGGGTTTAAAGGGTGGTTTTGAACATAATCTTTAATAGGTTTTACATGTGTAAAATGGATGATTAAAGATATGAAAATAAACCATGAATTTGATGATGATGATGTATTAATCTTGAAAATATGTAAAGTAGGCATTTAAAACTAAGTATGATGATGTTTTGGTTAAAATTGTGGAATGAACTTGCATATGTTAAAAGTGACTTTAAATCATCTTATTATGATCATCTAAGTTATAATATGTGGTAAACCATGTTAGAAGTTCATAAATGAAGAAGATGTAAAATTAAAGTTAGCTTACTTAGATGAATGATATTTTGTTAAAATGGACAAATACATAAAACACACACATAAGTAGTCTCCCATATGGAATACAAGACTAACATAAGTGTGTTGATACAAAAATAACTTACCAATAAAAAGTTGAATCTTCAAAGTTTACTATTTTGAGTGAAAAATGTTAACTTTGGAAGTTAGAGTGGAAAAATGCAACTTTTGGAAGTTAAGGGACTAAAGTTGTAACTTTGAAAGTTGGAGGACTAAAATGGATATTTTAGAAACTATTAGTCCAAAAATACAAGTATGGAAAGTTTGGTGTCAAAAATGTAAGTAATAAAGTCTAAGGATGATTTTTGTAAATACTAGTAGAAATACTTGGGTATTTTGTATAAAAGTGTATTTTTGAAAGTTATAAAAATATAAAGGGTTTTAACATAAGGATTTTTATAAAATAGAGATTTTATAAAAATATTAAACAAACTTGGGAAACTTATACAAAAATGAATACTTTTATATAAATGGGAATATAAAAGGTTGGAAACATTTTTGTAGTTAAGTTAACAAGTTGGGTTAAAAATACATAAGTATTTTAAACCATCCAAGTAACATGTGAAAAGAGGAAGAAATATGGATAATATTTCTATAAAATACATGTTGGGAGAAAAACTTGGAAAAATTAACTAATCGAGTTAAGATATCGAACTAAGACGCGTTAACGAACCATACACGGACAAAACATGAGAAAAATGCCATTGCGGCAAGATAAGAAAAATATATATTTTAAGAAGTAAAATATATATAATACATTGGGTGAAAACTAATAAACACTTTCCTAAGTGTTAAGAGAATTATTCGTGGGAGAAACACATGACATAAACAAATAAGACGTTAAACAAACGTATATACTTAACGAGAAAAATTACACATTTATATATATATGTACGCTCGTCTCGGCAAAATTCTAGTATATCTACTTAATGGGAAAGTAGATATGCGGGAAGGAAAGCCGCGACGAGAAGACAAAGATATATATATGTGTATGCCGTACCAACGAAATCCTAGTATATTTATTTGAATGGGAAAATAAATATACGGTATGGTGAGTTGAAATGGAACGTTAAGAATATACAATCGAACGACAAGATCTTAGCATATTTGTTTAAATGGGAAAACAAATGTGCGGCAAAGTGAGTCGGGTCGAGAGTTGAAACATATATTATTATATCGAGCGATGCGATCTTAAGTATAATTATTTAAATGGGAAAATAATTATATGTTAAGTGAAGTCGAGTCGATGATAATAAGATACAAGTTATGGAAATATTAACAAGAGTAATATATAACTTGTAGTACAAAGGGTAATGTAACGCCAACAAAACCTAGGATACGCGCTTAATTAAACGGGATTTGGAACAACTTGTGGTCGGGAGTTGGGTGTACAACTTGCCAAGGCACATGCACTATAGAATAGTGACTTATACGTCTAGGACGTTTGTAGGTGCGAGACCACCCACTTGCTATCTACCTTTTGAGCCAGACGCAGTTTCAGGTGAGTTTCACGGCCCCATTTTAACTATTTTTACGTTTTCCGGGGGAAAGATATGTTAGGGAAAATGTTTGACGGATTTATTACTTGAGGTGTGACCGCCACTCGGGGTTGAGTCCTCGCCTCTATAATCATTTGTTCAGGGAAATGAAACCGTGGAATATTTGAATAGTACTATTGGTGCCTGACAAGGCCCACCCCTAATCGATAGCGTCGATTATGCATTAGGTTATGCCTGGGGTGCATATATTCTGAACTTAAGTCGTGGGAAACCGAGTAACGACTTGGAGCGGGGCATATTTATTTATACGTCTTGGTTTGATTATAGTCTCAAGTAGAGTTATAGGAATTTGCAACTCCTATACATTGTCATAACATGGTATTTCCCAAGTATTCAAGTTTTGGAAACTAAAAACCTGTGAACTCACCAATATATTTTATATTGACGAAACTTTTAAACATATCTTTCAGGTAACTAGATGAAGGAGCACCGGCAAGCTGGGTCAAGGAATCCTCCGATGCGACGTCACCCTTTTGCGGGGTTTCACTTTTATTTCCCAAGGCATTTGGGATATATATGAGAAACCTCTATGTTTATCTTAAAAAACAATTAACTTTTGTGTAATGTTTGAAACAGATTTGACGTCATAATAAATGACCCATTTTCTTAAATTACTTGTGTTTAGCAATAACCTTGACTTTATGCTTTTGAACCGTCGCGCACGTGTTTCCGCCTTTGTCGTGGTGTGACAGAACGTGGTATCAGAGCCAAGGTTATAGCGAACTAGAGTATTTTCTTTAAAAACTAGACTATAACCGGATTTGGTTCAAATAATAAAGTTTTCAAAAAGGAAAATATATAAAGATGTTTTAAAGTAATTTCAAGAAAGCATTGGGCATGAGGAGATTCCGACCAAGCTAGCCAGGGTATCGCTATGCATTAACTAGTATTAGAGGTTAGAAAGGATACTGATAATGTACGCCCTAACTGTCTAATTTAAATTAATTCATATATATATACATGTACGGTTCTTTTGCCAGGAATGTCGAACGCAGGATGTATCGCGCCAAGCTATGACAGTAGCTTGCAGATCATCCCAGCACCACCACCGAGCCAGCAGAGTTGGTAGTGCTCTCCTCGGGAGATGAGGACGTAGAGATGGGCGTCGCCGCCGACGGAGCAGGCGACGATAGCTCAGATGAGTCAGACCCCAGCGAGGACCCCCACTGGGCACCTGCCGTGATTGACGCACCACTGCCCATTGTACCGGCCGCACCTTTGGCCGTACACCCCATTCAGCCATCAGGGACTTCCCTGAAGGCTGTGCCGGTCCGTCGCGACCAATTCCAGCCCAGTCGGAGGCGGCAGAGTCTCCATTTCGCAGACAGGCTCACCCGAGCATGAGCCAGCACCGGTACCCTCATACACCACGTACCTGGCAGGATGAACTCCTGCCGATCGCCCGTGGGGGAACGGGGTGTGAAGTGGTCCGATGACTCTGAGTCGAGGTTTTTCGTGGAGCACATGTTGGTGCCCGATATTCCAGCTGATCAGGAGGAGCCAGTGGCTCCAATGCTAGAGGACGCCCCAGCCAACCCCGTAGCCCCACCAGCACCACTCGAGCCCATACCTCAGAGGAGCCAGCCCCAGCAGCACTTGTACTTGAGGGTAGTCCCGCCCGTAGCTCTGAGCTACATAGGCAGGCATGGAGGCATTCGCCACTGCGAGCCCTCCCACACCCCCTGTAGTGGTGTCCACTCCAGAGTGGGCCACTGTCTCGGACCATTAGTAGCCCCCCTAGCCGAGCCTATGCCACCACCCCCAGTAGCCATGACTTTACCCATCCCCACCATTCCCAGCATGACACCTGCACCGTACCCTTTGGGTGCAGGGGACCCTTATATGATGCCCACCCCACTTTTCCCTCAGACCACCAGGCTTCACCCCATTACTGCCACACATACCGATACCTGCCCCCTTTGGGCCATTCCCATCCACACACCCAGATATACCCGGGACCATCCCAGCCACCCAGGATGACACCCTTGTCTGGACCAGCATGGTCCACTGCCATCACTCTAGAGCGGACTTTCAGACTCTCGCTGATACGGTGCAGCGCACCGTAACACAGGTGGAGCATCAGACACGTTGGATGTGGACGAGGATGATAGAAGCGCGGGATGCTTTGGCGCATTACCGGAGGAGTTGCTGAGCTGGGACGCTCAGTGCGGTATCACAGGGGATGCGCACTTTGCGCATCGACATTTCTTGTACGAGCGTATCATGAACGATCAGTATGACGATCAGTACGCACGCGCCGCAGTAACCAGTATCCGCCACCACAACACCGCCACAGTAGGGATGTATCAGGGATGCACAGAAGACCCACCAGTTTATGTACATAGTAGCTGCATATGGTAGTACAGCACGGGTATGACACTCGTCTGCATTTTGCCTAGCCGTACGGATATTACGGCATATGATATGATGTTTTATTTTATTCAAAAACAATGTATTGTATGAGAAATGTATTCTCCATTTTGTATTATGAACAAGCATTGTACTATATTATTGAAATTAATGAAAAATCTTTAATATCGTGAAATATGTTGTTGTCTATGTTTATTATTGCTTACTCCATATTGTTGTGGTTTGTATATTTGTGTGGTGATGTTGTGTTGATTACTTTTATTTATGTATGATGTGTTGGTATGTTGTGTGATGACATGGGTGTTGATTATTGTGTTCATGGCTTTGGTTTGTTATTTATGCTTTGTATTGTATAAATGTTTGCCAAATTAACCTTTGATAATTATTATTGAAGAGAAATGGCACCGGCCACTAAAGCAATAGCGGAGCAGACGGACGGCCCGCAACACACCAGCCGAACTCGAAACCATGATATCTGAACGCATAGCTGCGCCATCGCTGAACATGAAGCCGCAACGCTCTGAACACTCCATGACAGGACAGGGAGCGAGCGACGAGAGACCTCCCCCATTGGTAAGAGGTTTAAGAATAAATGAAAAAGTATGGGCGGATATTTCAAAAACTCTATCCCATAATAACATACTACATCACTATTACAGGGACAAGCCTCGGGAGAGCGCGGCTGCACTTTCAAGGCTTTCTTGGACTGCAAGCCGATAACTTCAGCGGCACTGAGGGATCCATAGGCCTGGTCAAATGGTTTGAAAAGACCGAGGCAGTTATCGCATCAGCGGGTGTACCCCTCGACAGTCGTCTGTCATGTACTCCACCAACCCGTTCCTAGATCAGGCACTAACTTGGTGGAAGGCCCAAGTACAGTCTCTAGAGATGATGTTTGCATACTCTCCTATCATGGGCGGCACTGAAGGAACTATGACTGCCGAATACCGCCCGCAAGCGAAGTACAGAATTGGAAACCGAGTTCTGGAACCTCACCATGTAGGAAGCAACGTTAACTGGTATACGTCTAGATTTCATGATCTCGCTCGACTGGTACCCGCGTCTGGTTTACACCGGAAAAGAACAAGGTGAACTTACTTATTCTTTATCACCACAGATACGCAGCATGGTCTCCTCTTCCAACCCACGACCATGCGCGGGGCATTGATCTGGCACTAAGCCTCACTGAAGATGCTATCCGCATGGGTACCCTAATCCGCCAAGTTTCAGGATTAAAAATTTCTGAGGCAAGCAGTGTTGAGGGCCAAGAATCAGGGATCAAATTCAGCTGTTTGACTAATGATCAGGGTAACAAGGCCGAGGTTTGGAAAAAGAAAAAGGATGAAGGGAAAAAGGGACGAGCGTCCGGGTAGCTCGAACAAGAAGGGAAAGGATATGTCGCCACGGGACGTGGTAATGTAACAACAGGAAAATCAGGGGAGAAACAATGGGTTAACTTGTGGAAGTGCCACCGCACAGGGCACAAGACTGAAGATGCCGATCTGGAGCACCGAAAAATGGAGGGGCTAGACCCTGCTTTTGCATGCGGGTCATTAGATCATTGGAAGAAGGATTGCCCCAAGATCAACAATCAAGGCCCGCGGCCGGGCATTTGTGATTGGAGCCGGTGATGCACGGCAAGACCCCAATGTGGTCACTGGTACGTTTCCTCTAAATGGTCATTATGCCTCTGTATTATTTGATACCGGTGCTGACTTTAGCTTCGTATCCATTGAGTTTAAAAGACTACTTGGTTTAAAAACTAGCAAACTAGATACACCCTACTCTATAGAACTGGCTAATGGTAAAACTATTGAAACGAGAGAAGTAGCAAAAGATTGTAAATTAGAACTCTGTGCACGAGTTTGGGATTGATCTTTTACCGTTGTATGGAAGTTTTTGACATCGTTGTCGGCATGGACTGGTTGTCCGCGCACCGTGCCATTGTGGTTTGCAACGATAAAGTTATCCAAGTTCCCCTCGCAAGCGGTGAAACTCTCTCAAGTCAAGGGGAAAGACACGGGACGCCACTAAGGATTATTTCCAGCATGAAGGCTCGTAAGTGCTTAAGAAAAGGGCTTGTCGCATTCTTGGCACACGTAGTGGACAAGAAGCCGACGAGCGAAAGTTGGAAGACATTCCAGTCGCCAGAGATTTTCCGGATGTATTTCCAGAAGATTTGC
>JAUTDX010003261.1:0-40631 GCA_030844895.1 Ambrosia x helenae | reverse complement strand
ATCATCGATTTGTAGTATAATTGTTTTTGTCTTCATTCTTATTCAATCCGATGATTCATTCTTATATGTAGATATTATCGATTATGGTAACTTGTTTTTGTCTTCAAGATTTTTGTTTTAATAATATATGTTTCTCTATCTATTATACCACAGGATTTGATTTGAACACGCAAATGCTATTATGTCTTATCATAATGGTTCTAAGTTCTTCAAGATACTGCATGATCCTTCAGTGATTGGATAGCCTGATCTGCTTGAATCCGAAGGTATTGCCATTGGCGAATATTGTGTATTTAGGTGGTTGTTCAAATCAGCGCAGGCTCTTTGTTACTAAGATTGCACAACAAGAAGTCATTGATTTTCAAGTTTGATATAGCCTTATCAATGTTTTTAATTTAAGTTATTTTAATTTTTGTATTTCGAATTTATGTTTAATGTTATTGAATACTTCGATGTTTTTTGAAATTTTGATTAATGTCATTAATTTTTTTTTGACCAAATTTATTGTCATTATTTCAGAATTAATGTTATTTATTTACAATAATAAGTGTTGACTGATGTTAATTTTATTTAATCTAGAATTTGAATATTAATCATTGTTATTTATTTAGATTAATTTATATGTTGACCGGACTTAATGACATTTATTCTTTTAACAATTTACTGAATTTAGATTAGCATTATCATAATTGTTATTTAATGTTATTTTGACTGAATACAAAATGTTCAGTCAAAAATGTTTATTTTTCCTACTAAATTAAAACTTGAAAGTCAACATATTGATTGTTTCCTACAAAATTAAAAATTTAATGTCAATTTACCAATAATTTTATTTATATACAGAAAAAAATTGACATTGAATAACGTCATTGATTATTATACAAAGTAAATATTTACATTAATGACTATGTTGACAGCAATAATGACATTTATTATTTTCTTTACCGAATTTATATTAACATTATGATGATTATTATAAGAATTTTGCAAGGATGATTGCTGTTGAAATCTCACAATCAGATATATACCCACAAAACTTAACTCAATAATCACAATTATCATCTTAATGGCTTTGTTTGGCAAAAAAATTAAAAATAAGGAAATGTGTGTTGCTTTTCCTGAGATTTACCTATTGATTGTGATAAATGTTGGCCCATAGATATGTGATAATGATAGTTACTACATAACAAACTTGAATACGAAAAAGAATGATATAAACTTATCATTATATTATAATTAGAAAAAGAAACATATATATATTTACATAATTATGTCTTTATGTGCTACTAATACAAAATGCTACATGTATCCAGAGACGAACGATGATACTTTGTATTTCGAATTTATGTTTAATGTTATTGAAATACTTTGATGTTTTTTGAAATTTTGATTAATGTCATTAATTTTTTTTTGACCAAATTTGTTGTCATTAATTCAGAATTAATGTTATTTATTTACAATAATAAGTGTTGACTGATGCTAATTTTATTTAATCTAGAATTTGAATATTAATCATTGTTATTTTTTTAGATTAATTTATATGTTGACCGGACTTAATGACATTTATTCTTTTAACAATTTACCGAATTTAGATTAGCATCATCATAATTGACTGCTTCCATGCTTCTCTCATGCTACTATCAACAGTGCACGTGAGAAGTATTGTGTAGGCATGTCCACTTGCAACCAGACGTCACGTCAGACACCACCAACTAGTCAACCATGTGGTGTCAAAGGGAAAGCGCCATCTGCGCCCAATCATGTCGCTCCACGTGTACTTCAAGCAGGACAGCTCGTGCTTTCTCTCACATCAACATTAATTACCACGAGCTACCCTCACATTTTATGGCCGAAGACATCTTGGGCCGAGATCTGGGCCCAAGTTTATCACCTCAACCAGGGCCATGACAGTTGGCCTATGCTTTCCCTATAAATAGGAGACCACTTCTCCTTCACAAAAGGGTCTCATGCAAAAAATAACACAAAGAGAGAGAGGGAGAGAGATTTAGTATACTTGTAACAATCATCCTAGTATTTTCTCAAGTAATAATAATCATCTCTTTTCACAGTGGACGTAAGGTCGATCTAGACCGGACCACTTATATCTTCGTGTTCTTACATTCAACACACACTTCACACTTTTCATTTCTCATGAGGTTTTGGTTTCGGTTATTTTGTGTGAGCGAAGATTATAATCTGAGCGAACACGAGTATCAAACCAAACCTACTCATTTTAGGGTAGGTTATACCCGTTTATTCACTATTGGTTGATTTTGTCTTGGTCGACCCGGCTTAATATACGGTTTAAACTAACTAATCATTAAAAAGGCTGGATCGAACCCGAGATATTTATAGAATTATTTTCAACTATTTTTAGTGAAGATTTTCAAGTTGGGCTGCCAAGCATTCAAATCTATAATCTATAACTTGTAATAAAAGAATTGAAGTTTGATTATGTGGCATTCAATAGAGGTCTCAACCCCTCCTTGAATGTGCCACGTGGCATCATATAGATTTTTTAATTTTTTGAGTTTTTTTAATAAATCTATATATAATATAATTAATTTTAGAAAAGATAAGAATTTAAAAACAAAATTAAATTTTCTCTCTAATGTTTCCTCCCATAACTTTTAAACGTTAATATTTTTTATATACGAGATTTTTTTTAAAGAAAAAAATTACACCAAATTAACGAGCGTTTTATTATCTTTCCAACGAGTACCATAGTGCTATATAAAAACGGAGAAAAAAAACTATTTTTGTGATGTTTTGTTTTCAAATATATTTTACTCTACTAATAAATCACAAACAATAAACATAACTTCATAGGCAGAGATTCCTTTTTTTATATATTGAATATGATAACTTATGACAAAATTTGTTTAAAATAAATAATAATAATATTATTATTATTATTCATTAACCATGTATTATCAAATCATTAATTATGTTGTCATCTATAATCTATAACTATTAATAAAAGAATTGACTTATGATGATGTGGCATTTAATGGAGGCATCAACCCCTCCTTAAATGTGCCACGTGGCATCATGTGGGATTTTTTAATTTTTAAGTTTTTTAAATAAATCTATATATATTATAATTATTTTAGAAAAAGATAACAATTTAAAAACAAAATTAAATTTTCTCTCTAATGTTTCATCCCATAACTTTTAAACGTTAATATCTTTTATATACGAGTTTTTTTTTTAAAAAAATTTACACCAAATTACGAGCGTTTTATTATCTTTCTAACGAGTACCATAGTCCTATATAAGACAACGGAGAAAAAAACGACTATTTTTGTGCGGTTTTGTTTTCAAATATATTTTACTTTACGAAAAAATCACAAACGATAAACATAACTTCATAGGCAGATATTCGTTTTTTTTTATATTTGAATATGATAACTTATGGCAGTTCAAAATAAAAAATAATAATAATAATAATAATAATAATAATAACAATATTATTATTATTATTTATTAATCATGTATTGCCAAATCATTAATATGTTTCTTATTATATATTTTATTATGTCATATTAGATATTTTTAACCCCGGGACGCTCCTGGGATAAAGCTAGTATATACATATTTACCATGAGAAAGTCAAAATATATTTGAAGCAATGGTAGGAGCATTAGCGGAAATCATTATGTCATCATTAAAAGATTGTCGGCTTTTTCTTAAAGATGTCACTTCTAATATGTGTTTGTGTGGTTATAAATTATGGTATAAATTTAATCTAGAAATCTAAGATTTAGAAAATTTTGGTCATTGTCCTGTATTGTTTATTCAATCATCATACTTTGTGTTCTGGTTAACAGGTGTAACCTCAAAACTATCATTTACAGGGCCGGCCTTAGGGTGAGCTGGGGAGGCCAATCGACAAGGGTACGGAAACATCGGACCACATCTAAAAAAAATTATACATATATATATATATATGTGTATTTTTAAACACGTCTTTTAAACTTGGGCCTAATTAACACATTTTTTTAAGTTGTAAAAAGTAACCCAAATACCAATAACCCAAAATAAATTTAAAAGACCACTACTACTCACTACCCATTTAATATTGAACTTTAACTATTTAGGTTCATAAATTTTTATTTAAAAAAAGGGGCCTAAGAGGTTATAGTTTTTATCAGCTCAGATAGGGTACAAAAATCCTCAGGCACGCCTCTGATCATTAATTCAATTAATCGTGCATCATCAACTTACTTTTACCCTAAAATACCCAAAAACACCTTAATAGATTACTACACTACCTTAAATCATGGGTCACATACTTTTACATTTCTCTTGCGCTCTCCCCCCCCCCCCCCCTCTCCCTCTCCACACACCTTACTTACTTGGTAACTAGTACTACTACCCGCCGACTCACTACCTGATTTTAGGTACAAAATAGGTAGGGGCGATGTTAACGATTTTGGGTACCCAAATCAGGATGTTCATTTGTTTTTCACGTAATATTTTTTAATCCCTTGTAACATGTTTAGATATAACCATTTACCCAAACATATAAATAAATAATTTTCAAATTATGGTAATGTCCTTATTCACTCAAACGTACCGGATTTCAACATTATTTGTGTAATTTATAATAAAAATATGAGTTAATTACCAAAACCGTCCCTGTGGTTTGCTCAATATGTCATTCCAGTCCAAACTTTTAAAAATTACTTGAAAAGTCCTGACTTTTGAAGAAATAGTCCAAAACAATCCAAAGACTTAACCAGTTAAATTTTTGACGTTAAGTCAGGGAAATTTAGTGAAGTCACTGAACATTTTTAAATCAGATAACCCAACTTCCTTTTCCCCTTTTTAACCCTAGTTCTTCCATTTTATCGGCATTTCCCTCTCTCTGGTTTATCTTCTCCCCCAACTCCACATTGCTCTAGAAATCTTCTTCTCCCCTGCTCTGATTATCTTCTCCCTGAAATTGATCATGGATGACGAGGGATGGTGTGTGAGGAAAGACGGACAGGAATTTGATCATGACTCAGAAATGTTGAGTAGTTCTCTTTCATTTTTGTGTTAGTAACTCAAACTATTGTCACTAACCTCTACTCAAACTATTGTCACTAATCTCTGTTTCTATGATTCTACAGGTTCAAGCTTTCGATTAAGCTTTATCATGCTGGTGAGTTTTGTGACCCTGAAGTAGCTTTGATGTATCTAAACGCCAAGGTTAACTACATTGATCATCTGCACTCTGATTGGTTTGCTGTGCTAACTTTGTATGACTTTTTGCTTGAACTAGGATACTTAGAGAGTGATGATGTTAGGTTTTTTTATAGGCTTCCAGGACAAAGCCTAGATACAGTATTAAGACCAATCTTATTTGATGCACAAGTCTTAGAAGTAAACAAACTAGTTGTGACTGAGAAGCTAATTGAGATATATGTTGAACATATTGACCCAGACTATGAAACTTTAAAACACAGAAAGGTAGGTCAACATGTTAATAAGTCTGATGAGAAAGAATTCTCATATCAGACATATTTGGATATGTGGGAATGTAGTGATAGAGAAGATAGTGCTTATAAGCCTGATAAGGATGAGGACATTCAATCATTTGGTAGTGAGGATAGAGCTGATGCAAACACTAGCAACAAAAATAAAAACAGGGAAACTGTATGGGGAATTGTAGAGAATGATGATGATGATGATGACTCTGACTTCATTGTAGATGACGACAACTTAGTAGAGGATTATGAGGTTGATATGCAAAACATTAAGGTTGTAGTAGACCCAGAAGTTACTGAAGGTGAGGAATCAGAGGATGAAATGGAAGAGAAGATTGAAGTAGATTTAGATGACTTTGACAGTTTGAGTGATGAGGATGAGCCTATGTTGAATAAGTCACTTAGGAGGAATAGGAAACAGATAAGGAGAAGCAAATCAAAGAAGGATGACTGTCCATTTTATCTTACTGAAACATTTACTTCTAGAGTTGTTATGAAGAAGTTGGTGAAGGACTTTGCTGTGGAAATCAGGAGGCAGCTGAGGACTGTAAAGAATGATAAGTCTAGGTTCGGGTTATTTGCCAAGGTATTAATCCACAACTTGGTGGTAGTTATACCATTAATGCAGATAAGTCAAAGTTAGGGGGCATTTCTGTAAACCTACTCAAAATAGTTAAAAAAAAGGAGAGGTAGAACCCTCCAGTTCAACACCCAAGAAACCTAGAAAGAAATACCCCCACCCACCTGTCCTTTTGTTCTGCAGATCTCCTATAGTAATGCAATTAGGGCTTGGGTTGTGAAAACCTTAATTACAGATCATTCTTGTCTTCAATGTAGGGGTGTTAGATTATGCATAGTGTCTTGGTTGGCTAAGGAAATCGAGCATAATGTCCAGGAAAGTCCAAACATAACAGTAACTACTTTAGTTGATATTGTTCAGAAGAATAGGCAGGTTCAAGTGATAGGAAACTAAATGTTTAAGGCCAAAATGAAAGCAACTGCAAAAATGGCAGGTTGTTATATGACTCAGTATGAGAAGCTTAGGGATTATTATGAGGAGTTGTTGAGATCTGATCCTGGAACATCAATCAAAATTGATGTAGAGAGAGAGAGAGTACAATCCAAGTAGCCCTATAAGGCAGTTTTAGAAGAATTTACATTTGTCTAGGTGGTCAGAAGGAAGGGTGGAGGTTATATGGTAGAGAAATCCTGGTTTTGGATGGTTGTTTCATGAAAGGAACCTTTACTGGACATATTTTAATTACTGTATGTGTGGATGGTAACAATGGAATTTATCCAGTGGCTTATGCATCGGTGGAAGCAGAACAATTGAGACTTGGAGTTGGCTCTTGGTGAACCTAGGAGATGATTTGGATATTAGACCCAATTCTAATTTCACTTTTATAAGTGACAGGCAGAAGGTAAGTTTCTTTCTTGTTTCCTTATTATGTTGTTTATGTCAAATGCTTCAATGAAATGACTAGTAATTACAATTATTTGTCAAATGGTGTTATGTAGGGTATCATACCAGCCATCTCTAGGCTATACCCAAAGGCAGAAGATAGGTTATGTCTAAGGCATATGCATCAGAACTTGAAACCCTTAAATTTCCACTACGGGGTTTATATCGCGAGGCGCATGACATACCAGGATCCCATAGCCGTAAGTCATATGAACGACTCTAAATGCCCAAACCATTTAGTTCGTTATTGTAAAACAAGTTTCATTGTTAACCAAACATTTAAATAGTTGCCCATCTAGCTCGAGCTTATAGTCACGATGAATGTGGGTTACCTCAACAGGTTTCCCATCAACTAATTCTATAGAATGCGGGGTATCAAGAAGAGTATGAGCGATCCCTAGATGTTTGCTAAGTTTTAATGACACAAAACTATAGTCTGCACCAGTATCATATAAAAGAGAAGCGAGAATGTCGTTTAAGGAACACGTACCCATCACGACATTGTTATAAGTCCTACCTTCCCCAGAGCCGATCACAAATGCTCTTCCACGAGCCCCATTGTTGTTGGTAGTATTATTGTTGTTATTTCCCCCATTGTTTCCATTTCCATTCAACTGGGGACAATCCCTCTTAAAATGATTCTCACTACCACACTGGTAACACCCTTTACCACTCTTATGTTGCTGACCCTGCTGTGGTGTCGGTTGATTCCCTGAATATTAACCCGACAGTCCTTCTGTATATGCCCCATCTTACCACAGCGATCACACTTGCCCTTGTTACATGGCCATAATGGTGAAGGTTGCACCTGGTGCATTTGGGATGATTTCCCAGATAACCTCCCTGGGAGTGATTGCGTTTGCTACTACTGCTATGATTGTCATGCCTCTTGTTCTGCTGCTGCTGGTTTCTATTACTTGAGAGTTTGCCAGACACATTCTCCCACTTTCTCTTGTTGTCATTAGCACCAGAAGATGAAGCACCACGAGGGGGTAGTAGTCCCCCTTCCACATTCTGATCAGTCAGCTGGTGTGCCATATGAATTACCTACTGAATGTTGTTGAAGTTCGTAGCAGTGACCATTCCCTTGATCTGAGGCACCAAGCCCTTGATATACAACTCAATACGTTTGTAGGGTGGAGTAGAGTAATTTGGGCACAATGTCGCCAGCTCATGCAACCTAGTAGTATAACTCTCAATCTCCAACCCCACCATCTTCAGGTTAAGGTACTCAGTCTCCAACTTTTGAATCTCATCCTGAGGATAATACTCCTCCTTCATCAGTTCCTTGAAATCCGCCCAAGGTGTAGTATTGGCCACATCAACACCTAGCATCTGCACCTGAGCATTCCACCAGGATAGTGCTGCATTCTCAAGTAAAGCAGTGGCATACTTGACCTTGTCAGCTGCCGGACAGTTACACATAGCAAAGCGCAATTCCACCTTTTCAAACCACCTAAGCAGTCCAACTGCCCCTCCAGATCCTCCAAAATTCCGAGGCTTTCAATCCATGAATGACTTGTAGGTACAAACTGGAGGGTGATGAGCAGCTTGGCTAGCTTGAAAAGCTGCGAGGGCTGCACCACCCCGTCATTGATAAGTTTGTTCAGCTCCTCTTGTGTCATGTTAATGCTACATCTACCATGTCCTCTTCCCGCCATAGCAATTCTACATTTACACTATACCCATGAGAAAACAATAATATGTCCCACATACAATCGTTCACACAATACAAGTAAACTAGAATATAACATAAATTATAAACGCGAGAATAAGATAAAGTTAGTCGATCGATAGCAACAATAATAATAATAATCCAAACATAAGCCAAACGGTCCTCAAGTCTCACAACGATAAAATAAAAGTCATTATATGAATATATATATATATAAAATACTAGGATGGTAAAAATCAATCATCTTTAGGTTCCATGGAGATGCACGAGCCTTCATCTTCACTCTCGATCTTTATCTCGACTGGCTCTTGTTCCTCCTCTTCCATGACTGCTGCATCAAACGCTGCTTCAAGATCATCAAATTCCTCTTCTATAGGTTCTCCCTCGGGATCCTCCTCAGGATCCTCCTCTGGTTCCTCTCTGTTCTGTCCCAAAGCTTCCATAAGTCTGTTGCGAACAGTAGTTAATTCTTGTCTAGTAGCTGCTAGATCCTGCTTAGTGGCAGTCAACTCCTGCCTAGCCTCAGCAGCCTCCCTCTTAACCCTGCTAATTTAGTCAACAAGTGATCAATCTGCCCTTCCATATGCTTAAGTGTTTCATCAGCATTCTTCCTCCAAAACATACATTGCTGAACTGCAGTAAAGGCATTATCCAACTCAGTATGAATATGCCTCACCATTCCTGCAAGTGATCTCTCGCATGAATCAACAATGGAGGTACTCTGGCTGGCACTCCATAACCTACAACCCAAGAGTGCAACATGTCGGTAAACCAAAGCCAACGGTTGGTATCCCGATATGGGCCCTGTGATGAAGCTGGATGTTGATAAGGATCCAGGGATGGAGCTTGCTGCCCCTCAATAGCACGATATGAGTAATTACTATGAGTAGGGTTAGTCATGGCTTCCTGCAATACGTTAGATCAGTACACGTATTCAAAAAAAATAATAACTTGCGCACTTAAAGTAGTGAGTGTAACTAATATAGTACTTATGCTATGATGATTATAGACTAGAATGCAATCCTAGTTCACTGTAACTAACGGCTCTGATACCAATCTGTCACACCCTCAAATTTCCACTACGGGGTTTATACCGCGAGGCGCATGACATACCAGGATCCCATAGCCCTAAGTCATATGAACGACTCTAAATGCCCAAACCATTTAGTTCATTATTGTAAAACAAGTTTCATAGTTAACCAAACATTTAAGTAGTTGCAGAAGCGAAATTAAAGAAAACAGTTAACCAAATAGTCTGCGCAAAACAACGCGCCAAAACCAAAAGTAAATAATTAAATATTCGAAAATAGTTAAGTGTTCATATCCAGATGACACTATATGATGCATGACCTACACGTGCTCCGAATCTAGCGACCTGCAAAAGCATGCTAGCGTGTGTCAACATAAAGTTGTTGAGTTCACATTTTAGATAACAGGTGTAAAGTTGTCAAAAGCCCAAATGTTTAAGTGTCATCAGTTTAAGCTTGTCAGGGGTAGCTAGCCCACTCATTGTAACTAAACAGGTGACTATTGGGAACATACAGATGGTGTTAACATACGTTAAATTGCCTTAGTACTAGTGTCCATCAACACTAGTAAGTCAAAAGTGGTCAGAAGTTCATGCCCGTGACCCAAGCACCTCAAGCATGAGGTTGCTGCACAACCTAATAGTGCTACCAACTAATACACTGTTCGCCTCCAGCGATTAACCCAATAATATGTAAGGACTTAAAGTAATAGAACGTGTTTAGTTCACAAAGGACAGTTAAAGTTGTAAACTGATAGAAGCGCGATCCACACAAGGAATCGTAAAACCCGACCCACACAAGGATTCAAACCATCTCAAAACCCGAGATGTAAAAGCAGTCCCAAACCGGACTAGAAAACGATTACCAAAGTTGTCTCAAACCCGAGACGCATGCTTTCGAGAAAAAGTAGTGAAACTTACCTTAGGTTGCAAGCAATTAATCCAAACTTCACAACAATAATGTGCTATCGACTCCCTAGTAAAAGTGTCACTAAGTGAGTATATGTGTAATATCATTACACCATATGACCCGTTTGTCCAAGACGTTTAAAAGTTCAAAACCGTGTAAGTAACACCTAATGATTCTAAATGCACAAGTAGACCCTACGAACCCGTTGGTGAACACAATGATTAACATCAATTATACACTTCATATACACCTCATATAAGTGCCCATACAAGCTCATGTCAATTACAAGTCATACAAGACTCCAAATAGTCACATAAGCGTACATTACATAATCTACGTTCTTAGGATAGATTATGCGCTGTGCAAACCAATTTATTAAAAATACTTATCCAACGAGTTAGACTCCCAAAATTTTACTGAATATTCTAGGGAGTCTACCGGACAAGTCGATATTTTTATTTCATGACAAAACCATGCACAAAAATTATGAAAAATCATACAATGCAACTATGTCTAGAAAGTATCCACAACAGGTCAAATTAGTAGAAAAATTCTTAAGAATTTTGTATTTATCCAAACGGGATGAATCCACTTGTAAAAGCCAAGTTTTTCAATGTTGACATGCGGTCCAAATTTCATAACCTAAATCTTTGTAAAACTCAAGTTATGGTCGTTTAAAATTGACCCAAATTACTAATCCGAAAATCTGATATGACCTTTAATCAAAGAAAATTCCAAAAACCTATCAAACGATGTCCAAATCAGATGATTTTGCCCATTATAAAAAGCTAACACCATGTACAATGTTTTAGTGTAAAGAAATCATCAAAACAAACAATTTAACATCATGTTACAGACCCTAAAATCGACCTAAACAATCTGTCCAGATTTTAATCATGCATAAACCATAGTTTTAATCAACTATCTTCGCATATTAACGATCAACAATACCCAACAAAGATCATAGAACACCAATAACAAATAACCTGATCAAAACCTTGCAAGATACATGTTAAACATCATCAATCATAAACCCTAGAAGTCTAAAACATCAAGAACATGCAAACTCATGCAATACATACAATAATCATCGCATAACATCATGTTTAACCCCATTAATCTTTATGAACAACAAGTTTTAATCTTTATAAAAGTGTTTCAGACCTGGACAAACTTGTTTATGATGTTTTAAAACACATTAAAGATAATCAAAACATGTAAGGTTGAGTATTATACCGAAAGCACTTCAAAACCACCAAACGAATGCTCTCCGAGCTTCCCGAATGATGTTCTTGAGCCTTAGCATGTGTTTGGGGTTTGATATTATCGTAAATAGGCTGTAGGGGACGATTAAGGTTAAGGTTATGAGGTACTTGGGGCTGAATATTGCTTAAATAAGGATTTAAAGTCGGTTTAGTCGAACTGGGCACGCCGAACGGCCGCTAGGTGCAAGTGAGCGGCCGCTCACTTGGCCTTGGCCCGTTTCGGGTGGCGCAGTCCAGTGTATTGTGTCTTTTCTTCGATGTTTTCGCTATTTTGGACCATATCAAGTGCAACCCGTGTATTTAGAGCCCAACCCTCCTAATGGCTCATCGATTACAGTTTTTAATAACGCGTTTGGTTTATGTTCACGTAATCACATACAGTTTGCACATAGTTTCACAGAGACACGTAATTGAAATCCATATCAAACAATTAATCCACAATTACCTATTTTCACAATTCACCAACGTCCGGGGTTTAATACCCATGTATATAGTTTGGTAATTCCCGAATTACCACTTCATGCAGTTATTAACTTATAACCGTGCAATGTGTGACTCATCTAGCTAACCCTAGTTAAGTAGAATGCAAGGAATGTAAGTACAATTAACTAGAGTTTAGTTAAAGTAAGAACCTGAAATTGTGGGGTATCACACTTTGGAAGCTTAAACAAAGATAAATTGAGCTCGGAGGATGAACCGAAGATGTGGAAGTGTTCGGGACTTTTTGCATGGCTAAACGAAGTTAAGAAGGATAGTCGATGACAAGAAATGAGTTCATGAAGTATTTCAGGTCTTGAACGCAATGAATAAGTTGATTATGAGGATGTTTATGACGCACCAAAGCTTGCTATTATGAGGTTGTAGGTTGTAGGCTGTGGGAGTCATATGTGAACGATGAAGCTTAGAATGTTATGGCCGTAAGGGCCTCGAAGCTAGCCGTAGGCTGCTATGAGTGCAACTCAAAGAAAGACGTAAGAAAGCAAGTGTTCTTTTAGCAACTGATGGCCGTAACCCTGTGGTGATAGCCGCAGGGGGCGGCTAGCAGCAAGACAACATTAAAAAGGGACAGTGTTTGACAGCCGCACCCCTCTTATGCTGGCCGGAGGGGGCGGCGGCTTTTGAGGTTTTTTTGGAAGGTTGTTGTATGTGATATAAAAGGTAAAGAAGCTTCTACCTAGTGTTCTCAGCCGTATTATCTCGAAAAATATCATCTTTTGGAGGATTTTGGGAGCCATTTATCATACAAGAACATCAAACAATTAATTATTCCAACCGAATGAAGATGATCTCAAGTGTTATTCGATTCCTGAACGCGTTTATCACCACCATGAGCGGCTAAATCACCCGTGAACCTCTCCGGGTGAATGGTTAGTTATAATTGCAAGGTTTTATGTTTGTCGAACATTGAATTGAAACTTTGAATGTTTAAACTTTCGGTTTCAGTTGTGGTTTATTTTTAATATTGATGTTGAATGTGTATTGAATGATTAGTTTGTTTGGATTTCATCAACCAACGCGGTTTATTATCGAGGATCATTGAATACATTCAAGTTTGAATACATTCAAGTTATGTCTTTCAGTATTACGAGTCATTAAGATATTGTTAGGTGAGAATCAACCGAGTCAACAGTCGCGGTCTAGTTATCGGCTGTTAGCAAAGTCATTAATCAACCTTCTTTATCAATCATATTAATTTACATCTCATGTCTATCTGATATCATTTGGCAAAACTATACTAACCATGACAATAGTAATTAACCGGGATTCTAGAGAGGTCACCATTTCTTTAATCGTTTACAATTAAGTTTTCATTTAAGTTGTTTTTATTTATTGCAATTTAATCAACAACCATACCAATAGATTTTACATTTCCATTTAGTTTAATTTACTTGTAACAAATAAAACTTTTCACAATACTCCTCGTGGTTCGACACCCGACTTAGTCTAGCTAATAAGGTAGTTGGTCTTTTCTTAAACTCTTATTTTTAACCGGTCCTTCGACACCGATCAACTGTTATGCCATGCAAGCATGTAGTGGCTGCCATATGGTGTTATGCAGAGCATGGAGGTGATGGCATACCTGAGAGGTGGGTTGATCAGGTTTACTGGTTGGAAACCTGGAAGGGAGTGTATGAATGTATAGTTGCTCCAATCAATGGTATAGATTTGTGGACAGAATCAATATGCCCAAACACCCTAACCCCACCAAAGCATCACAAACAACCAGGCAGGCCAAAAAAAGGTAAGAAAGAGGTCTGCAGAAGAAATGGCAGAGGCTACTCAAGCTATCCAGGTTGATCATGCTTCCTAGTCTACAGGATCAATCATTACAGAGAGGGGTAAACTGCCAAGAAAAGGTCAGACAGTGACTTGTGTTCTCTGCAAGCGGAAAAGGCATAACAATAGATCATGCAAGCTGAAGAAGATTACCCAGGTTGGCAGTGGCTAGTGGCAGTTGTGATGGTGGTGGCAATGGCACTCAGGATGGTGGGATCACAAGTGGTTGATTAGTACAGTCTGTTGGTTGTGTCTTGACTTTTGAACAATATTATGCTTATGTATTTGGTTGTGTGTTGACTTTTGAATCTTATGTGTCTTGGTTGACTTATTTATGACCATTATGGTCAAATTTTGAATCTTATGAATGTCTGATGTTATTATCTGTTGTTAGCAGTAAATGTATGTTGTTCAGTAGATTTGAGCATACAATGTTGACTTTTGCAGGTGACCCATGGCCCATTTGGATAACTTGACTTTCAAAAACAGCTGCACATTTACAGGTGACCCAGACCCTTTTGCAGTTGACCCATAATATTTGATCAATATTGCATATGACCCACTTGGGCTGATCAATATGGCAACTACATGACCCATTTGTGTACAACTACATAGGCTGCTGGGAGTGTGTATCACCCATGTGCATGACCCAAATGTTTGCAGACATGCATATTTCATGACCCATTTGAATAATACTACAAAACTGCATGACCATTTGTTCAACTTCATAGGCTGCACTATAAACCATTTCTCATAATTCAGACACATTTCCCTAACAATTGGCTAAAAACAATTGCATTGAAACAACAATCATTCATTCATTAATTCATTCATTAAACTGATACATAAGAATTTCAAAAGAAATACAAGCACTATCTACATACTATTGACTCACTTGAATTTTCTGACCCAAATAACACACAATACAATATGATTAACACCCAAGTTCCAGCCAAATACATCTTCAATCTTCTGTTGCATTGTGTCAATCTTGCATTTTCGACAGACAAGTTTGAAAGGGCCACCTCATGCATACAGTGATGATCCACCCAAGCAACAAAGCCACAACCACCTCCCTATCATCACACATTGGTTAGAAATTGAAAAATTAACAACTTTAAGTTTTCAATTGGAAAACTTTCCTTTCGATTACAACAATAGAACTGTCGGCCAGGGTTTACTCCATGAAGTCTTGATAACAGTGCCAGCACCACATGAGCAAACATCCATCTTGATTAAAGATCGAATTGGGAGGAAAGATCGGATTGGGTCATTCGTTTTGAAATTAGGGTTTATAGGGGTTTGGGGAAATGACAGTGTTTATAAAGGGATAAGAAATGTATCTGATTTAAAAATGTTAAGTGACTTGGCCAAATTGCCCCTGATTTAATGTCAAAAATTTAACTAGGTTAAGTCTTTGGACTGTTTTGGCCTATTTCTTCAAAAGTCAAGGACTGTTCAAACAATTTTTAAAAGTTTAGACTGGAGTGGCATATTAGACCAAACCATAGGGATGGTTTTGGTAATTGACTCTATTTAAAAGTTTGGACTGGAGTGGCATATTAGGTCAAACCATAGGGACGGTTTTAGTAATTGACTCTACTAATATACAATAATCTAAAGAAAGAGTTGATTTGAAAATAAGCCATGAGTTCAAATGCATAGTCTCCTAAAACTAGGATGTCCTAAGAAGTGTATTAAACAGACTCTGATTGAACTTAAGGTTGCGTCACTAAAACCGCATCATCGAACTCTTTGATCTTAGATTTTAGGTTTTCGCTTTTTGATTTTTAGCTTGTAGATTTTAAAATTTTTATTTCAGATCATTGTAACTTTTTATTTAGTATTGGGTTATTTTCTTGATTGTGTCTTTTTTACGATTTGTTGTGTCTTATTTCTTTATTATTATATTTTGCTCGACATTCTGTTACACTTGGCTACCTAAATTAAAAGACCGTAAAGGATAACTCATTGAAAACAATCATAAATCATGTTAGAACACTTTGGGCGGTGACCAACCAGAAAAGTCGGATTTCTCCTAAAGTCTTACACATCGTTTGAAATTCGATTCATCAAAAATCCACATTGTTAGAAATAACAAAAGTTAGTTTATGTGGAGTCTCATTTGGTCTACGTGTGGACTGTGGTAATGTGGTATCGTGGTGGGTCATGATTGGGTTTGGGGGGGGGGGGGGGGGGGGGTGGGATTCTTCGAACACAAAAGTAGTCTAAACGTGCAACTTTTAAAACTGAAAACATAAGATTTGACTAGACTTAAACCACAAGTTAAAAGTAACAAGTTAAAAAATTATTATAGCTCATTATTATGCTGTATTATCTTTTTTTTTAAACGAACAAATGCTATATTATCTTCAAAACCCATATACTAGACGGGGGTAAATGTCAATCCCTTATGCTACAGTGACACTCTCCTTATTTTTCTTATGGAAGGTAGGGAATTCAAGTCCTGCCGTCACCAAAATGTTACTGGTGGGCCGAGTTTTACTGCAGTGGGTCTTCGAGCGGCGGGTTTTCCCCGGCAACTGGTGTGAAATTATTGGCGGACACGGGTTACTCTCGGAGTACTTCTTTGTCTAGTGGGTACTTCGTGAATGACCGGGATTGATTTGTTAGCCGTTCAAAAAAAAAAGACAGGGGTAAATATAGAAAATATTAGATAGTTAGTAATAAAGATTTAATATTATTATTTCATTAATTTTTTTAACTTAAGAAAAAAAATAAGATATGGTGAAATAAAATATGCTGAAAAAAGAACCTTTGACTCAGAGAATTGTAACATGCGACACAATCGATTATTAAGTACTAGGTTATAATCATGTGTATTATATGGGTTGAGTAATGAAAACTATTTGTTCATAGGTCACAATAACATAGGTAGGTGTACCTTATGCTAGATTAGTATGCTCGATACTCATTTATTTAATGTTACTATTTCAATACCTCTAAAGAGTTACACTTTGGCTCCTAAATTAGTAATATATATTTAATTATTGAATATAAAACATGATTTGTGGTGTGATCATTCGGAAAATAATTATCAATGAGAACGAGATATTGTTTAAGAGTTAAACAAAAGATTATGTATTTTCTGTTGGATAGTAAAATAAATGGATTGGATATGTTTTATTGTATGATCTATACTACGTTATAAAGGAGGAAACATAGATAAATATGTTCAAATTGTTCAAATTTAAGATGGCATACCAAGAGTTATTTTACAATTTCTTAAATTTTACCACATTTCTTACTAAATGCCCCTATAAGATAATAAACTTTATATGAAAATAGAACTCACCCAAACTAAACAAACACTAGGGATAACAATATTTTTGAACAAATTTCATATAATAGCGATGAAAGATAATAATTTATGTTACCACAATGAATAATCTTATCTTAGCTAAACTTTTATGAATTTTAAAACTTTGCCATAATAATACTTATGTTATAAACCCTTTATATATATATATATATATAGGAATAAGATCAAATAGGAACCAATACCCTAGTTAGGAACTTAGGAACCAATCTGAGCCATTCATATTTGATCTTAATCTAGGGGGTAGTTATGTAATTAGACAATTAAATATTATCTTTTAATTTAATTAATTTTTTTATATATGGCAGTTATTTTGACTTCATGCGATTTCCCTGCCATAGTTATTGAGTTTCCTTAAATCTCTCAACCATTATCATCTCTAATTCCTTAATCATAAAAATCAGGTTCATAGCAATCAGAAGATTTAATTCAATTGAATTAAAAAAACTTTCGATTAAAAAGAAAATAAAATCGTCCTACGATTCATAATTCCAAGTTATGGATAATCAAGGTATTTATGTATTGTTTTTATTTTTTTTAACTGTATCTCGTGTTCTCATGCGTTTTTTGTGATTTGTATTGGATGAACCGTATAGTTTAGTTTTATTTTTGACTTTCGAAAAAGTTTGTGTTGTATTCTGGAATTCATATTTACGTACAGTATTAGAATGACGATATAGTTATACACTAGTGTATTATATGTAGTTATTGGGTTGTACAGCGATGAAAAGATTTGTTGTTAGTTTGTTAGTTGTTATACACCAATGTATAACAACATATCTATTAATTATTATACACAAGTGTATTATAGTAGGTAAATGACGTTCTAAATGTTACGTTAAATATACACAGGTGTATATTCGTTAGGAAAAATGAAATGTGCAGTATGATACAGCCTGTGTGTTACTCAATATACACCAATGTATATCCTTGTGTTGGTGATGATGATGAATAAAAAACGAATATACACCAATGTATATCTATGTTGATGATGTTGAATGAAAAGAAAAAAAGTGATATACATCAATGTATAACTGATGTACACCGTTGTATATATGTGTTCGATAATGAATGAACAAAAAAAAACTGATATACACAAATGTACACTGTTGTATATATACCGAGATATAATTTTAATATTATATATTCAATAAATACGTTTGCATATACCATAAACACTAATTTGCTGTTTCCAAATATACAGGAGTTTCTTATTAATTACCTAATAACAATGATATTGAACAAAAGACATTAATACCCCCTTATTAAATTAACAATTAATTAAAGTTTTACTTATTTACAATCATGCCATTGAAGATGGATGGCTCAGATTGGTTCCTATAGTTCCTACTTAAGGGTTGGTTCCTATTTGAACCCTACCCTATATATATATATATATGCGTCTACCCAGCGGCAAAGTGGACGGGATGGTTCAACTCACTGGCTACATTAGGCAATTTTTTAGCTGCTGAATCAGGTTGGGCAAGTTCATTACAAACATACAAATCACAACTTTTAATTTCTAAATGGACAGTGACCTTCATATGATAGTGTATACAATATCATATTATTACTACATGTTTTTGTCATGTAAATGAACTTTATCATTTAGCAAGGTGTCTTCAATGGCACGGTTATGTAGATATGCAATGATCGGACAACTTACACAAGAGTGATGTTTATGTTCATATTGGTTGTTATAGTAACATACCATTGGTTTACTAAAATTTGTTACATGGTTTTTGTAGTGAACTGCAATCAGTTGTAAGTGGCGGTGCACATTTCTTTTCTTTTCTTTCTATGAATAATTGTTAAAACAAAGTGTGCACATTTATATTCTTTTTTGCGTAACTTGCGGCACAAAACCTAAGTATCATAATGTTTTATTGCAACCCATTTGTGGATCCCGTTGCAACGCATGGGTAAACCCACTAGTAGTAAAACAAAGTGTGATTAAATATAATTAATTGTTAATTATGTGTAACATTTTGTGGGATAAGATAAAAGTTTAGGGGTTTGAGATGTAACCATAATTGTTGTAAATATATCTCATTAACAAACCCTAAAGCCTAATCTTCTACCATTGACGTCGCATGCGTACCCCACCTTTTCCCTCTCGGTTTTGGCTGAACACCACCACCAAGCCTTGTCTTGTCAAGACTAATTAACTTAAGACTATGTCTAAGTTGTTGTCACACTAGATCTACCAGCAAAGGATGAACAAAAAGGTCAATTATAAAGATATCTGCAACTAAAGGTGTCGTTTCCTTTACTTCTAAAGGTTCACATGCTTTAGATATATCTTTTATTGTGTCACTCATGCATGGCGATGAGTATTTGACTGCCCTAGATAAAAAGGTCTTGTGGACCTGAACAATTAAGTAGCATAAAAAGTGATTTACAAAGAAAACATAGGATGGAAAATATAAATATTTAGTCACTGCACCTGAGTTGAATTCTTGAAATTTGTAAGTTTATGACATGCCTTTGCTAGAAAATATATCTTACATTATAAAGATTCTATCAAAGAATATGTACCTTAGATTCACAAGCATATATAGTCTTCTGTATCATTCCAGACACTTCATCAAGTGAGTGACTTAAATTTTGTTGTCTTTCACCTGTCAAAAGAATTGCATAAAAAAGACGGATATATGTATCACGACAATATATATATATATATATATATATATATATATATATATATACTTATTATACAAGATTGTAGATAACTAATTACCCTAGCAAATTTGCTACTTGAAACAGAATGAGCAACCTTCCAAAAGACTGGTATGTGTTGAACAATTATACATATCAATCGTTCAATGTAGCTTCCACATAGAGCATCAAGCTCTTAATAACCTGACTTGATTGTGAATTTAATAATAATGAATCATTCATAAGCATATTAGTTGCACCTTAATAAAAGTACATAAAACTATAATTAAATAAGGTTTGAGATCAAAAAGTTGTGAACAACGATAATATAGGTTTTCAAATAAAGCAAAGAGAAGGATTGTTAACAGATTAGGTTAAATCATTCTGTATAATTTCCTCCACTTTCATTTGATAGTGCTTTCTGATGTAGCTCATTTTGCAAGTTTTCTATCCTTGTTTCATGATCAAAAGTGCACTTTCAAGCAAACCTCGAATCCTATGATTATGATATATACACAAAAAAATTAAGAAAAATAAAGCCTTTATAAGAATGCGTATTTATATGTGTGTGTATATAAAGATAAAGTTTTAAGAAGCTTAAATCACATGTGATCTCACCTCAATCATGTTAGTCTTCATGTTTTTATTAACCGGATTACTTGGACAGAGCAGAACAACGCTTCTAAACAAACTGCATACTCAAATGCCTACATAGGCTTTTGACACAAAGAACTAAGTGAATATAAGGAATGATAAACTTAAAAAAAGACAAGTAAATGATAGAGATACTTTCCTTTGGTACTAATGACTCCGTAATGATACACCGAAACCTCTTCACAACGTCACGTATTCATTCCCAGATTTCTCATCTTCCTGAATTACATAACCAAATCCAATTTAAGCCAAGAGGTCATGTGATCAAATGGTTATGTTAATATTAGGTAATCATTATGATGTTAATTGATTTTAATTTATTAAATGATAGACTCATGAACTTTCCTTTGAATTCTTAAAGCAACATGGAATTCTTTTCCAACTAGGTGTTTATCTGGCTGCGCGTTGCGGCGGCGGCAACCAGATTTACAAAATAAGGAATTATAATGATATTGAAAGCAAAAACTAACTATAGATGCAATCGGTTTTTTTATATCGTTATGAACACGGTTTAAAGCCAGCAACATTACATTGGAAAAATTTACATTATAGAATATACAATCCGTTTTTCATTACAGAAGTTCCTAAATTTGTCCGGCGCGCGAGTTTAGTCTACGACACGTGCCTTTGGGGGCTGAGGTTGTCACTCCATATTGCAGAATTTCCTAAACAATACAAATAAGAGAATAATTTATTAAACAACATGCCAAACAGATTTGTTACTACTTTGAGAAGAATCAAGAACTGTCTCGTAGTTTAATTCGAGAAATTGATTTCTTTCCAAGCAGAGAATTAAGCGTCTCATCACATACAGATAAGTGATTTCTTTTTCGTAGGATGAGGCAAGGTTTGATATGCCAGTCGTGTGAGCTTAGTCTACTATACATGTCTTTGGGGGTTATTCCACATTGTAAGATTTCCTAAACAAATGAAACCATATAAAAGCCTATTAATATTGTAGATACAAAATAAGTTAAAACTGGCAACATGGCGTATTTGACAATTTATTTTAACCTTGAACAATAAAAATTACCTTCATCATATTCCAAGAGTTGTTACTACTTGGAGATGAATCAAGAACTGCTGTATAGGCAAGGGTTAAAGTTTTTACTACTTGGAGATGAATCAAGAACTGCCTTATAGGCAGGTTTTGACATGGCAGTTGCATTAGTAGCCAAGTAGATACTTCCAAGCCACCACCAAATGTATAAGGGAAACCAAAAAGCCTTCCACCGTGCGAGCTTAGCCTACGATAAGTGCCTTTGGGAGCTGAGGACCCCACCTCACATCGCAGAATTTCCTAAACAAAAGAAACCAAAGAAAGGTTTATTAATATTATGTGTAGTCCGAACTAAACAGAATAGCCCCTACATCACCATCGCCCTGATCTATGGACCCCATTGTCAGTACCTACGTCGTCATCATTACCACCATCGAAGAAAAAATTGGTGGAAAGGGACATGAAAGAGAGAATACGCTACCACTGTCAAATTTGATTATGATCTGTCGACCAACGTTAGCATCCTACAAGTACTATTTCAATCACCGTTACATCATCATCACAACACCATCACTGCTGCTACGTAGCATCTAACACCACCGTCTCTGTCACAGGCTGTTGATTATGTGGGTACTTTACGTTTTGGGTTTGGTGGTTTATGGTGGGGGTGATGACAGTTAAAAAGGCGTATAAGGTGGGAGCGAGACAGGCTAGGCATCCCAAGTGATGACACTTACCATGTATGAAATGCACACCAAGCACCACATCAAGTTAATGGAACCACTGTTCGTTGATAAACCACCCAATGTTTATGCAGAACGTACCTGGATCGGCATGCACCGTGTGGTTCATATCGCTGGTATAATGATAACAATCATGTAGAATGCCTAAACATGCCTAAAAAAACCCTACCTACACTTGACATATGCAAGCCAGGTTTAACACATGAATTTGTTTATTAAATGAGGTCTAACATAGGCCTAGGGTCGAGCTAGGACTCATGGCTGTTCAACATCATCATATCAATTGGAATTCAGGGTGTCCACAAACTTACCTATCATATGTTCACAACATAAAACATGTACAGGCAGCCAAAAATCTTTGAACGCAGAACTGATTACATTATAACAATAATAAATTAATCTAATGTTTTAGTGTTTTACCTCAGAAGGAAGTAATGCCCTCACTACCATAACAGTATCCATATCTGCGTCGAAAATCCCATAAACTGTCTCTAATTCTTCCTCTTGATGGAATGTTAAGCTCCAATAAACATGCACCATCTTGTACCAGGGTTACACAGACAACAAAGACTGCAATCTCTTGTATAAGCATGTAACCAAAATAAGTTAACATGGAAGTGGAAAACGGTTAACTGGTCAAGATGGATTTCCAGTTTATGTGAATTTCAAATCTTGGTTTGCATCTAGCGACCTAGGTATCAGGAAAATGGACGTATCTATTTGACTCAGTTTCTTATGTGAACCAACTGCCTATCTTCTGATCTCCCTCATTCTTCTCTACATACTACACAACACCTTGTGATTCTTCTAGCAAACAAATACCGAGCATATTATTTGTTTGTATACATATGTGGAGTATCATTATGAGTAATTAAGCACACTAATAAACCTTCTAATATCAACATATAAGGCTCTAAAGTGTTGATAAATAAACTTTCCACTCAAATAACCTAATCAGCATAAAAGACGATCTGATTGAACATGCGCATTTACCATTCCGGCAACAGATAGTAACTAACCGCGAATAATTATCCAACAATAACACTTATGTTGTACCTAGGTGATATCACTACATAAACCTTCAGCAAGGATGCTAAACTTAAATTTGTTGCTGACACTCCGCACTATCAATTTATTAGGTTCGTATCCGTATATAATACTCTTGAACATATCCTATTCAAGTTAACCCCTATGCTATGAGTACTCTACTTCCCCACATACACCCCTATTATCAACTTAACTCGTATGCTATATACACTCTATATGACCACATAAACCTCTATCAAGAACGACTTCAACCTAACTCCTATACTATTCTATATCAACACATAAACCTCTATTATCAACTTAACGCTTATGCTATATATCACCACATAAACCTTTATCAACAACAATAAACCTAAATCTGACATCCAAAAATATCAGTTATGAATTCATCAAATCCTCCTAAAATTATCAAACTTAAACATAGAAATACAACTAAATACCAACAACATAAAAACTTAAATAGTCCAAAGATAACAAACAATGAAAAGCAATGATCGAAAAAAAACCGTAGGCTTACATAGGCATGAACATCAACTCATTCAAAAACTGTACAGTCCGCAACACAATCATTTGAACCCGGATCTACCTACGTAAACAAAACAACAAACAATCTGATTCAGCGATGCAATGACAATGCATGAACATGGTATCAACAAATAATAATAACTAGGATGATCCCGCCGCGTTGCGACGAGCATCAGACGATGTCTAAAAACTCTCAGCTACATCTGCAATGAGCTGAGTTAAAAAGATGGCATGCGACCACGATTTCTAAACACTAATAATATAGCCATGTACTTAAAAAAGAAAAGTCCTACCCAAAAGCAACATACCTAAGACTCATGCTTACCATGTAAATAATAATTACCTCAGAGTTTCAGTTTCATGTTCACTGAATAAATAATAAGTCAAACAGCAATAGTGATGGGTTAATGGTATACCAATAAATTCATATCATACTCATCTCAGTATTCCAATGTAAACCAAACCCTAAA
This sequence comes from Ambrosia x helenae, assembly GCA_030844895.1. NCBI lineage: Eukaryota > Viridiplantae > Streptophyta > Magnoliopsida > Asterales > Asteraceae > Ambrosia > Ambrosia x helenae. The sequence continues at coordinate 16,104 of JAUTDX010003261.1, read as the reverse complement.
CAAAAACATAAATTTAGAGAGGCTAATAGCATTTATAATAAAAAACTGAAATGTTACTAACTGCATTTAATCTTGTAAACACCGCAAACGGTCCCATACGGTAAAGCAAAACTAAACCAAAATTGCATTTATAAACAACCTAAGCTCACCATTACCTAAATTGCGAGACTAACGTTGCACACGCATCTTTCGTCTCATGAGCAGCTCTCTTCGCCAAATTAGTCAAAAATCGTTTCCCCCGCATGTGCGCTAATTCCCCTCAGTATCATGCTGCAGCGTGAAGCACAACTTGCTGTCCAAATTGCAAGAAACACATCACAATGACGAATAATAACCAATTTTAACTCAACACACTCACACTAACAATTAATTATTAAGAAGGAAATCCTAGGGTTTACCGTCAGAGATTGTTATATATAGAGGTTTACCTTCTTTATAAAGACTGATGGTTTCGAGATCAAGCGCTCGCAACCATTCACGGCGGTCGATGGCCCTGTTTTGTACGGAGGCAGTAGGACGATTACTAACCCCATTCACAATTGATTCCTCCAACGATTGTTTAGATCAAATTTGTCATTGATTTGAAAGTAGATTAATGGGTCGGCACTGCCGCACCCTTTCTCCGCTAGTCAGTCATATTGCATGTGAAGTGTGAACTCATAAAAGCAACAAACCTTTTAATATGTGCAGCCAAAATTTGTCATTGCAACCCTTTTTGTTTCACCAGGAAATTTGTTAAAGCAATCACCAAAAAGCTTATGCAAAATAAATAGTACCTTGATGAAATGGTTCATAAATAAAATGTTGTTCCTGTCTTGTTCTTGTAGAGGAACCTTGTTGTAAGTCTTCTTCAGGCTTAAGCCACTTGTACGACTAAAAATGCAAGGCATGAGCATAGTACACTAAATCCATAAAGTAGGCTATTAGTTTTATAAGAAGTATGTTATCTTGTTTATTTGTATAAAAGCATATGGTCGCAGCTTTATATAAACAGTTACTTATTTAAACATCACTGGGTCTTTCCATTCTATTCTGCAAGTCTAGGCTCATCTAGAAAATTTGTGCTTGGTCTTTTTAAAACATTAAACTACATTATCATATTATTTTGATTTGGACAAAGTAAGCTACCAAATAAGTAGGTCTAGGTTCCCAACACTTGCGGTTAATCTACATAACGATTTTGATTTGTACATTAAACCACCAATATTGCAAGCAGATTCATATTCCGAGTAATTTATTGTAAACCATTGATGATTTCAAATGAGTTTTACATTAACACTTATAATCTAGTGATGGACTGTGAAAGATCCATGAGTTAGAAAGGTTGCACCTGCGTATAAGTATACTTTAGAGAAATCAGCCCTCTAGGAGTCCTTCTCGGCTCTTGCCTATTCACTATACACGAAAACGAAATAGAGAAAAGACGAACCGTGATAATCGAAAATAAACAATCAACATAAAAATTGACATGAAGCCACTTTCCATGATTCTTACCTGATGTCAGAGCATCCTCGAGCAGCCAACACAATCGGTGGCTCTCGTCTTCTCAAACACACAAATCTGTCGCTAAAGTGGTCTTCAACTTCCCCCATTGATTCCCCGTTGAATCAGATCCGGAAGTGGGTATTGAGCAGGAAGTTGTGAATGGAATAACTGATGGTGGGTTTGAGGATAAAGGTTTGTTTCTAGAGAGAGAGAGAGAGAGAGAGAGAGAGAGAATGGGTGATGAATAAAAGTTATCATGTACAAACAATAAAGTCAGCTGGGTTTTCATGAATACCAAAATTAACTGGAAAAGATACCTGGAAATAGTGACGTCATCTCTTCTTTGTATACCGTGCTTTATCTCTCTCTAGGGTTCCGCCAACGCCGCTATCAAGATCAAAACACCCACGATACCTAACCTCACCATCGTGAACCACATCGTAACAATACCATCTCCAGGTGAGCTTTCTCTGTCTAACGTGGTCGTCTAAAGCTTGATTAGAGGTATAAACGTGGCAAGGGGATTGTTGATTAGAGGTATAAACTTGGCACCGATGTTGATGGCTGGTTAAGATGAAGAGATGAAGATCTTAGTTTTTTAGAGAAAGAGATGAACACCTTGGTTGGAGCGGTGATGGACTGGCTGGAACGGTGGACTGACAATCATTGGCGGTGCTCTCTAGTTTCCCTCTTTGTTTCTCTCTTTTAGTGGTGATAGGCATAGGCATGTATATGTTATTAAAGTGTTCCCAAAGCTGAAAAGTAGAAACTAATGTGGCGAAAACCGAAAAACCAGAAAAATAGACTGGCGCAAAGACGTGTTTTGAATTGATATATATAATAACAACAACAACAACAACAACAACAACAACAACAATAATAATAATAATAATAATAATAATAATAATAATAATAATAATAATAATAATAAAACATACCATTTGGAAGAGAAACTGTTACACCCTAGGAATCCGGTCAACATATTGTCACAGATCTGGTTAAAAGATCGAATGGTTAGAACTCAGATTGATTTGGTTATCAATAACCGGCACCAAACGTATAAAGAACAGGGGACGACGATGGTTATTTCCTTACTAGTGTTAGTGACAGAGGAGTCCGACGCCGGCGTTTTGGGTTCAGGTGGCGGCGATCGTTGGTGGTATCAGAAGAGACAGAGAGATAGGAGATCGTGTATGTGTGTGTGAGATGGTGTGTGTGTGTGTATGATCAGATTATAAAGATCGTGTGTGTGTGTTAGTCTGTGAGAACTGAGAATACGAAAGGGTGTATGTATGAGAAAGTGTAGGGAAGACACATGTACAATAAGGGACAGGTGGAACGTTTAAAAAAAAAAAAACCACTCGGCTGACTCGAACCTGGGTACCACACAAACATAAACAACACCCAAACCAACTGATCTGCAACATGACTTGTTTACATATACGTAATCTTCTATCTAAATAAACTAATAAAAATAACCTTTCAAAATCAGCCTAAAAAAGGGACACAAAACGGACCAAGCCGGGATTCAAACCGGAGCAACACCAGAAACACACCAACACCCTAACCAACTGCACTACACAGTCGATTGATTAACTTATCAAACAACATAGTATTTAACATGTTTACAAATTAAGGGGAAAAAAACACTGTTCAAATCCGGACGTCTATTATTATAGTGTAATGATTTGGAGAGATGTACAAGTGGTTTTTGTATAGAATGGTACTATCGGAAAAAAAATTCATGATATTTTGGGTGTGAAGCACCAAACTTTCATATGCCATCTTAAAAAACATAGAAAATTACCATTGTAACCACATTTGGCTCTTAATAAGGTCAAATAATAGAGATAATAGAGATGAGAAGTGTGGTGTTGACTAGTCATTACCGTGACCGGCTTTGGATAATCCTGCCTAGTTTTAGCATGAGTGATCAGTCCATACCAAAATTAAGATTAGGTCACCTAACACCTACCTTGTAGGCTATGACGCGATACCCTACTCCTATTATTATTATTATTATTATTATTATTATTATTATATATTTATAATGTTATATCAAACAATTAATTTATAATTATAAAAATAGAAATTACATACACACACTTAAATTGTATGATCGGCGGACTATGCAATTTATTTGACACTTGATAACTTTTATAAACTAACAAAACTCACGCCTAAGTTTCAAACTTGACAAAAACCAAGTTTTTAACTTCACAAAAATAACACTCCTACTTTCTACCTTGAGAAAAAGCCCCCGTACTTTATAAGTTCTTTTTCCCCCTCAAACTTTTGACATGTCACTTTGACCCCCCAGGTTTTTATGATTTCTACCTTACCCTAAAACTAATTTCTTACGTTTTTTATTTTATGGATGTGTCCGTATATAAATTTGAGTTCGTCTACACTTGACGTATTTATTGTTGGAAAACGAGCCACGTCAATTATACAATGTTATGTTTTGACATAAATTTTGTTTGGAAATAAATTGGGTCAAATGCAATATGTTTTGATTCGGCAGTATTAATTTGAGTTACCGAATGTTTTGATGTAAAGTTAGTTCAAAAACGAGTCGGTCAATTATAGTCTATATGTTAATGATCTCGCATACGACTTCGTCACAACAACATCAGGTAAAAGAACTAGTAATGTACCTATTGAAAGCTTGAAGATGAAAGGAGTGAAATTATGAAAGGAGGTCATCCCATATTTATTATTTGTTTCTATGAATCTTCATTTTGAAAATTGCTTATTTGTTACTACACACGTCTTACTCATATTAATTTTTTATTATTATTAAACAATATTTTTATACTACTAAATACTCGTCAAGATACTTCATATTTTTTTAATAATCAATCTATATTTAACTTACTCTTTTGAAAATACTTGAAATATAGATTTCATATAATTTTATTTATACACAAAACAGGTTGTTCCATGGTATGGGGTTAAGTTATCGTATAAAGAGTAAAATAAATAAGAAGGGTGAGAAGAACGCAAAAGAGAAATTGAATCACTAAAAAAGGAGACAATGAATCGCATAAAAAACCTCAATGACAAAAATATAAAAAGATACAATGATCTAACAAAAATTCTAAAATTTACAAGTTAAAAATCAAAAAGTGAAAACCTAAAATCTAAGATCGTAGAGTTTGAAGAGACGGTTATAATGCCACTACAATGAGTTCAATTGAAGTGTGTTTGATATCCCTCATGCGACTTTATATTTTTAAGGAAGCGATGTATTTGAACATTTCCGCTTATAGAATATAGTTTCAATTCAAAATTTATGATTTCAGAGTAAGTTTGAACATCTAAATATGTAACAGTTAAAAAAAAATTGAAGCCATTTTAATACCAAATAGTTCCTAATCTATATAATACATATCCAAATATTACCAAATTTGTTTTAGAAACTTTATTTACATTTTCATTTTCTAAAAAAAATGTTTTATTTTTATTTTAATTTTAATCAATTTAATTTTTTTTAAGCATATTTAAATTAATTTTAAAACCAAAATTTTCATAAATTTCTTATTTTATATCAAAAACTTATTTTAAAATTTATTTTGTAAAAATCTATCATTTTTCTATTTCTCCCCATTTTAAATCAATTTTAAATAAAAATAAAATAGGAAAAAACAATAAAAAGTTTATTTGATTTATTTCATATTAGAATCTTTTATTTTTCATTGAACTATATATTTATGAGATATTTTGTATTTTCAGTTGTATTTATGATTAACTAAATATTATAAATTATTTAAAAATACAGTAAATTTAATTTATGTTTTTAAAAATTAATTTTTATTTTTATACAACAGAGAACTTTTTATTCTGAAACTTAAGTTTAACTAGTGGTAATCTAAACGGCGCGTTGCTCCTAGGTTAAACCGGTATCCGACTCTTTGTATGTGACGAATGCAGCGGGGATGGCAAACATTCACATGAATTTGACCTATTATGCAATTCAACTGTTTTTTTCCACATAATAATAGTTACGTTGAACGGTTTTCTTTCTTCCTCTTCGGCAAGATACGAAGTCAGGATGGCGCGTCTTTGTTTTCTTGCTCTCGAAGTTTGGTTCTATAAATATCCGGCGCTCTTTTCTTGAGCCTCTAATGTTATAAATTATATATCTAAGGTTAAACAACATCATAACCAATAAATCAAAATGCGGTGTAGGACATTCAAAAAGTGCCTAGCATATATCACATGATTTCAATATCAAAAGGTGTCTGCACATATGAGTTCTTACATGGTATACATTGTGAATTGAACTAAGGAAAATGTTGATGGGTGTAAGTTCTACTAATTGGTGCATTCACTGCATTGTAAAGCATATATTGTCTTTACCTACAGTAACATATTATGTACAAAGACTCATCTCTTTACTTGGAGGAAAGCTATATAGTCTTTTTTAGTTAAAAGTTGTATGGTACGAAAAAAAGGTTTGTCTATAAAACTTCCAAATGCGCAAACAATAAATAATGGACCATAATCTAAACTGGCGAAATCATTGAACACGACAGTCTTTGGGACGATTTCACTGTAGCATCACAAAGCATCAAATTCAGGTCTTCCACCTACAAACTAAAGCACCAACTAACTAAGACACATCATTTGACCAAGCAGAATTATACATCCAAACTGATGTAGAACCATATGTTTGAAAGGTAGTTTAAATAAAATTCAAGGAAATATCATGCGCTGGATTAATCTTTCAGAATTTGACTGGTGATCTCAGAGTTCAACACGTAGTAATCATGTGGAGAATTTTCATTGGAAAGGAACTATGTAATATTACACGTGTTTGAGAATGAAGACTACATAGAAGATAAAGAACATAACGGGAGAAAATAAAAACAAAATGGGAGACGAAGGGATTCAGACTTGGGTAACGAATACAACAAACGCAAACCAAACCACTGCAACACAATCCTATCTCATTTAAAAAGCCAAACTTAATTCTTACCATTAAAAAACCCTGGTCAACTCATCTGGAAGCCAGGTAAGAGAAGAATCACTATAATGACCCAAAATTGGTTTTGGAAACAAATTTTTTTTTCAACACATGATTTTCTATGATTTCGTCTCCGGCAATACCCGATATAAAAAACTGGTTCTGGAAACAAAATTTTTCAAGAGAGAAAATTCAAATTAACTTGTGCAAAACATTTGGTGGTCTTAAATATGAATGAAATTATGATGTACCTCAATGTAGACAAAATGTTCAGCTTTCTCAATAAGGGAACAATAAGCATTGTGAATGCTCTCTTCAACTTGACTTGTCCCAGCTGACCATTAAGTGACACTCGTAACAACTTAAAATGGATTCTCATGATCTTAAGCTAGAGTTCACTTTTATACCTTCCAGATGACCTTAATTGACTGTTCAGCAGTCCTAAGCACAAGTGTATATTTATAGTTTTATACCTTCCTGAAGACCGTTCGCTGATTCAACCTGAAACTTCTTTTCTCCAAATATCAGCCGATAGTCGAACACATCACCATAGCCACTTTGAACCTATTAATCCCAACCTTCATCAAATAACGCCTATTTAATCAAAGGCATATCACGATCAATCATCATATATGTCTATAAATTCGCCTACAACCGGATATATGAACCAAATGTTGTTGGAACTTACCAAGTTCCCGTAATTGACACAGCAGCCTCCAAGCACCGCTATTGCTCACCGCTAATCGTTAGTGCCACTGGTAGCCACCTCCTTAACCTACCGAACTATTGGAGTATCTTTTGTGAGCACTGCAGCAACCAAAAAAATGAAAGTTAGGTATTGTGTTTACTAAGTTTATAATAAATGACCATATTGTTGATGGTTAGTGAAACTCAGTAGCGTAAAGAAAAGAATATACCATACTTTTTATTGGTAAACTGAATCCAACGATCAAAGTTAACAAAATTCCCCTCCTCATGCTTAGTACCAGCCTAATTATCTGCACCAAGACACAACCATAATGACATGTCCCAATTTTTATTGAATGTATGTGTTAGAATAATCATGTAACATACTAACATACAAGGGAATGATCTAAACCAAGACAAATGGCAAAGTGAGTTGAAAACTAACTGATGTAGACTACGCCAACCTCAGTATAGGCTACACGGAATAACACAATTAATCGACGTAAGCGCTAATATTAGCGTACCATATGTCACGTCCTGCCCAAGACTGGACAATTACCTGTTTAGCTATCTTTGGCATGTTACCTCCTTTCGACTAATTCTTTACTAATTACGAACCATTCTAAACTTGAAAAGTAGTATAGAACTATCCCATAATCAAAACATTAGAAATTTTAATCTATCTTATTTTGAATTCAACATTCGATCTATTTATGCACTATGTTTTACATTGTTTTATAGCAAAATGATATATATACAATCTGCATTAGACTTTATTTTGTGAATACAAGTTAACAAAGCAACCATCAACACCTTACAAATTGGTTCCTACACAAAAGTTGGTACAACACACAACCAATAAAAGAACAATATGACCAGAAAATTAAGAAATAATGAACAACAAAATAAGGCCAAAACTAACCCTAATCACCCAACTGAAGCACATAGAAGCAATTACTTCATCATATGAAGAACATAGGTGTAGAAAAACACATTCGCCGGAGCGTAGTCAAAACCCTTGTCGTGGTCTTAATGTCTTGAAATCGTTTCGCATCTTTGAAAACGGCCATCGCCTTCGTCATCGACCCCAATTCCCTCTCTGTTTCTTTCCATCCTGAGCGAAACACATACCACCAGCGCTCATCTTCCTCTGTGACAAAACACCATCACACCTATGGCCAAACCAACACCACATCGATTTCTTTGTGTGAAAAGAGATAACACGCGGGACGGTAGTCGGAGAGTCACCGGTTCTGGTTCTCTCTCACTCTTCTATCATCTTATTCTCTCTTTCTCTTTCTTTCTATCTTTTTGGTTGTGATGTGTAGGATGTCAAGCTGGCAAGAACAAAAACTTATTGCAATTTGGAAGGGACGCGTGTTTTAAAACGTGGCAGATACACCTACTCTGTTTTTTATTTAAAAGAAAAAGAAAAAAAGAAGGATCAGGACGGCCCCTATATAGATTCGAACCGGAACAACAAACAACACACACCAACGGCCAAACCAACTGCACCACAAATTTCTTACTTACCATTATCAAAACAGCTAGTATATAACACCTACTCGAAATGAAGTGATAACTCACAGAATTAACATAAAAAAAGGCATAAACAGTCCCAAAATAAGTTACAATTAGGCTTATAATAGTAATAATTGATGCTTAATTCATTCCTATTTGAATATCTCAGGAAATTAGAGCTCCAAGACGGAAACAAAGGATTTTCGGGGGGAAAACAAGCAAAAAAAAACGGGAGATTCCTGAAGATACCAGACTTGAAGCCTATTCCCTGTATGTTTTGAAGACAATCCTGGGACTTAAACAATGCTAAAATCAGTCCCGGAGTGACCTTGCACGCCCACGCTCACCTGCACGAAGGCCCTGCACACATGAAGACAACACAGGAAACTTGGAGGGCAAGAAATCAGAAACTCCCAGACATACACGCCCGTGCCAAACAACTGTGCACGCCCGTGCCAGACAACACAGTACAGACAAGCTCTGCCATGCAGCAACCGAACGTACGTGTAACAGCAAGCACGCCCTCGACACAACTTGAGACACCCGTGAAGCCCCTGGAGGTCTATAAATAGCAAGCCAACCCTTACCATTTGTTCGTCTTCTTGTGCTCTCTTGCGGCCAAACTCCAAGCTTCTACCAGAGATCTTGGGGTCTTGTGCGAGGCCTTCTGGCCCTCCTAACATCCCTCAATGGTTAGGCCTCGTCCTACCTCTAAGTGATATGTAGCTCTCTTGATCCTCACGATCCTTGATTTGTAGACTTTTATTTTTATTATTAGTAGTTTATTTTTAGTTACTTATGTTGTTATCTTCTTCTAATCCTTATTTGTTTATCTTTGTGACAGGTTTCTATTGATGATAACTTATACCTAAAATCAATATTAACTTATTAGGAGACCTCATGAGTGTACCCATGGTGTGTAATAACCCATGCACTTGTGATCTCATCCGAAAATATAAAATAATTGTTGATTAACTTAACTAAATAACTAGAGGTTTAATCAGCTTCTGGTAGTCCCGAACTATATCCAAGGCAAGGAAACCGGTAGAGAGACAGATCCTTCGGGGTTCTGATATCCGAACCGGATTCTAAGCAATGGCTTCTGAAGTGGACCAGTTCTGAGTGACACATTTTGGTACTTACCAGATGATTGGATGATCTTCTTGGTAAAGAAAGGTTTCCCTATGGGCGCACCAGTGATCTCTTGTATCATACGCCTTTAGGATTATGTGCCACCTTTATCAAGGTTTTAATCTAGTTCGGGAGGTTAAGGGTTGGGTAATTAAGTTATCATTGATTCAACCAACTTTATATTTAACTGATCATTAAATATTAAAGTGTCACATAAAAGATAAACAAATAATGGATTCTTTATCTAGTTCTCGTTAGTACAACGCCATTAACCAATGGGGATACGGTCTCCTGATATCAACTGTAAGAGAGATCCTTCGATCCTAGTATCGTTAACCAATGGGGATTCGTTGTTGACCTACTCGGGAATGACCCTAAGGCAAGATCCTTCGGTACGAAATGCGAGAGCTAAGACGAGGTGTACGAGTGTTCCTGGTCGGAAGTGAAGCCTCTTTTTTAAGAAGAAGATGAGTTCGAAGACCAGATACTTGACCACGGTTTGAGGAGCCGCTATACGCGAGGCCCTGTCGGAGACCCCAGGTGGACGCACGTTGGAGAGGTTTAGCATTCTACGCTAGCAGTAGTAGCCTCCGCTTCTCTATCAAAGAGTCAACACTTCAAGATCCCTCTCGTCTTCTCACAAATTAACTAACTTAAATTATTAATTCTAATAATGAACTTAACTATTAATCGAAAGGACCCCGAGATATGCATAATATACTACTTACTATTTTTATGTTTTTATTTTACAAAACCAAAATCTTTTTCAAAAACTATTTTTATCAAAGAACCATCCGTTTTATTTTTCTTTTTAAAACCCGATCAGTAAATTGAAGTAAGGTTCAGTAGGGGAAAGTGTGATCCTTGGGGATACGATACTCAATACTTACCTAGAAACTATACTATACACGTCAGGTTCTCTGCCTATGTGTTGGTTTTAGTTTCGAAAGTAAATATTGTTTACTTTATAAAATTTAAAACTGGTAAAAACCGGTTTAGTAAAAATTAGTCATTTGACCGGAACCAAATTTTCTGAATTAAAACATCAAAGTTTTTGGCAACGGGAAAATGATATATCTTTATTTTGCTAAAACCACGCACACCATGAAGACTGCACTATTCATCAACATTCACATTTAAACATATAGGATAATTTATATAGTTTTATTTTTTATCTTGCTCATGTATTATTCTTCTATTTTAAAATGATTACATGTTTCCCCTTAAAATTTAATACATTTAATTCCTTAATGTGTTAATTAATTTAGAGAAAAAAATAATTATTATTTATCTTTTAAATATATTTAGATTGTTTAGTTTTTTAAAATAATCTTATTGTTATTATTGTATTATTATTACCTACAAATTGTTAATAGTTCTTATTATTTATTTAATTATCTAGTTTTAACTAAAAAAGTAACATTTTTATTTCATATTATTTTAAGTCTAGGTTAATTACTAATTACTTGGATTTTGAATATTATTATTAGTTATGTACATTTATACAATTCCAACTTTCAATTCAATATTATTACGAAACCCTAATTCCTAATTAAGTCTAGAAAACTCTGTGCCTTAAAACTTAGAATGCCATAGACTTTTAAGCTTCCTTTCACTTTTAGTACTATTTATACATTATAGGTTGAATTCATCGGTTCCCATTCTTTACACTTCTACGACTTTAGTTGGATTTGTTGCTTTAGCAACGGTGCGTATTACCCATCCCCCTTTTGCTTTTATTCACATTTGAGGTGATTCATGTACACATGTACAACTTTATACATACACATACAAGTCCACATTTTACGAGTACAATTGTAGTTCATTTGTGCAATTGCTTGCTTTATGTGCATTATGCTTAGACATTACTTGTAGATTATAATTGTACTCAGTGAAATCATTTACCCTGTACAAACCGATCTTAACATTGGATAAGGTTATTTGGATTGACAAACTGCCTAGGTTGATTCTCCCCACTTTTGTGACACCCGCATTTTCAGGTAAATACTTTTACTAAACTCTAGTTAATTTCCATGATCATACGTGGTTAAACACTTAGCTAGGGTTAGTTGAACAGGTCTTTCAGAATTTTATGTAATAATAACATATGTTAGGTGACATTTAACGTACGTTATAATTAGGAAAATCCTTATCTTGACACACACATGAGTCCCGTATCCCGAACGTTGGTGATTTGTTAGGCATGCATGATTATATGAACAATTAAGTGTTGATGAATGTGAAGTAACCCGTGTATGTGAATTGCACGCTTATGTGAACTGCTGCGTAATAGTTGGCTTGTACGTAAACTCTGCGAGATATATGCATTTATGGCAAACATAATAATGAAATGATAAAACAATAGTTTATACGAGTTAGTATGATTATTATTGTCGGGATTAGTCTCGGGAGTTAGATACTGCTAACGGGCTCCCTTATCAGATAAAAATGCCTAGAACTCGAAACCTTGGCCCATAACTAAACCTTAGTGTATTATTATTTATAAAAAAAAAACAAAACAAAACCCTACACCATACTTGCACCGTGAACAACCAAGGACACCACCATCACCTTCACTTTCAATCTTTCATCAATTTTCATCACTAATCCAAGTTAATTCGGGTGCAATCTTGAGGTTTTAAGGATTTAGCATTGCAAGGTATATGTTTTGTGTATTGTATGGTGAACTATAATGCTTGGAAAAGCTTAAAAACCCTAAAAACTACTAGTATTAAAATCGCAAATCATTGGTTTAGTAAGAAGTTTTGTATGTTTGTTGTGATTGTTGATGTAGGTTGTTGATAGTAATCATAACTAGGATTCTTGGTACGTAAATACATGGATTTAAACGTGATAATATGAACTTGATTGTGTTAATATGAGTTTGCTATTATGATTATGGGTTATTGAGAATGATTAGGGTTAATGTGTATCATGTTATAAAAATTCTGATTTCTGACAGATTTGTTTGTAGCAACTTGTAGGGCTGTTATATGGTGATTAACATGTTTAATCCAATTGTTTTCTGATACTAGAACATAATTTATGATGTTATCTTTTCAAAAAAATCAAAAATCATGCATTTTGGACTTGTGTTGATATGTATTCATGATTTTTAAGTTTAAAGGTATAATCAGATTTTCGGATGTGAAAAAATGGATCAACTTTAAAGGGGTGTAAACTTGAGTTTTACAAATCGTTGATCGTGAAATTGGGACAGAAGTTGATCTATGAATATCGAAGCTTTCCAAGTGGATTCATATTCGTTTTGATGAGTCTATGATTTTTAATGAATTTTTATGTATGCTGCTGTCAACAGCACGCTTTTTCTGAGGGTGGCTGGACTAAATTATTTTTCATAAATTCTTGATGTGTTTTGGACAAGAAATAAAAATAGTATATTTCAATATAAACTTATGGGAAGTCTCTGTAAAATATTGGGGACTTGAGGAGTTGATTTGGTATTTTATAAAAATTGGTTTCCGTAACCTAAAATCTGTCCAGAAAACGCCAGGTTTGAGAGATATTGATTATGTGATGATTTGAGTGTGTTATCAAGTCGTAAGTTGTGAAATTCTATATGAGAACATGTGTACATGTTATTTATATGATGTAGATGACATGATAGGTTGATTGTATGTAATGTGTGATGAGAACTAGTTGTGTTAAAAGTCTTAACATGTGGCATCATTTACTAATCACCAACGATTGACGGGTTTTGCATGGTTTAATTGTGTCAAGTACAATTGCATGAGATGTCACCTAGGTCATTGTAGAGTACAATGGGTTAGGATAACCACATGCGTAACCACACTCAAACACTTGTAACTTTGTGTTCGATAGGTTATCGGTAGGCGAGTAGTCTTCCACGTTTGCTATCCTTGCGATTTTATTTTTAGCACGCAACCTAAGGTGGGTTTCGCTACTTTTCGCGAAAGCATGTGTCTCTGGTTGAGACCAAAAATAAATAAAACTTTTCTAGTCCAGTTGGGGACTACCTTTACATCCCAGGTTTTGGGATGCTATGACTCCTTGTGTGGGTCGGGTTTTCGATTCCTTATGTGGGGTCACACTTTTATCAGTTTTGTACTTTAACTGTCCCGTGTGAACTAAACACTCTATCTTGAAAGTCCTTACTATTTTATTGGGTTATTCGCTGGAGGCGAACGGGGTAGTAGTTAGTAGCGCTATTAGGTTGTGCAGCAGCAACCTCATGCCTAAGGTGCTTGAGTCACGGGCATGAACTTCTGACCACTTTTTCTTACTAGTGTTGATAGACACTAGTGTTGAGGCACTGTAACATCTGTATGTTCCCGATAACCACTGTTTAGTTACATTGAGCGGGTTAGCTACCCCTAACGAGCTTAAAACTGATGTTTTTAATTACACTCGATGAAATTACAACTGTTACTCATACTGTGAACTCACCAGCTTTATGTTGACACACATAAGTGTGTTTTTGCAGGTCGCTAGAAAGGAGCACATCTAAGTTCATGCATGGTGTCACACATGGGATTTATAACTTTATAACTTTTACTTTCATTTTGGTTACTTATTTCACTAAACTGTTTTCGCTTCCGCACTTATCTAAACGTATGGTTGACAATCTTTTAAAAATAAAAGCGAAATTTTATTTGAAACGTACTAAATGGTTTGGGCATTTAGAGTTGTTCGTATAACTTATGGCTATGGGATCCTGGTGTGTCACGCGCCTTGTGGTAAAACCCCGCAGTAAAAATTTAAGGGTATGACACTTTTCATTGGAGAATTCATAATCATTATTAAGTATATTTTATGCATATATTTTTTGTAGTACAACGTTGTTCAAAGAAGTACAAACCATACAGTCAAGGATTGACTTTGCAAATTTGTATGATACACTGTTTACATTAATTGCATAGTAGCATTGTACTTGAATTTTATAACTTTTTCCAACTATACTATATATACAAAAACTGGGTATGCTCACTAACATATTATGTGTTGACAAAATTATTTTGTCTACGTTTCAGGTAGTGTACCTCTTGATTACTCTTAGTATGATAGATATAAGGCTTGGAACTAGTTTAATATTAAATAAAGATCATGTTACGTTCATTGTTTTTGGAGGAGACATATATTGTTTTATTTTTCATTTTAATGAATGACTTTTTGAGCCATTGAGATAATAAATATTTATATTTTTGTATCACGAGCTATTGAATAATCATCATTAGTGACACCTTAATAATTTTGTCTATCACTTGAGGTGTTACACATATGTAATTGTTTACTTGTATTCGATCTAACTAATAATGTATTCATTTTTTTTAGGGGTTAGGATCAAATACATAGTGAAGAAAAATTAGGAAGTCTAGAAAGGTAAAGGGATTGACCTCATTTAAAGCGGTATTGGAACCGTCTCATCGAACCCTACGATCTTAGTGTTTCTAGTTTTTTATTTTTTTGGATTTTTAGCTTGTGTTTTTAGAATTTGTGTTATATCATTGTGTCTTTTATGTTGCATTGTGTCTTTTCTTTTATTTTCGTCAGAGTGTCATTTCTGTGATTCATTATGGCATTTTTCCTCAATACTGTGTTATATTTATTGACATTGTGTTATATTTTTTGACTCACTATGTTATATTTCATTATCCAATGTGTTTTTCGTATCATTCTCACATTTCTCATTTTTGTTACATTGTGTAGAATAGCTTGACCTATTTTATTAATCATTTATATATTTATATATATATTGAATAGATATTTATACGAACAATAAATGCAAGATTGTAATATATATGTTATATTTATGATTTGACATGAAGCAAGTGTGTTTGTGATGTCTAGGCCACAAAGACATCAATAAGAATCTTGCGGAAAATAAAACAATCCAAAAGTAGAGAGACATAATTTTCTTGTAATGGTGTCTTGGTCGATAAGGATGTAATGGAGAACATACGTCAAATATCGAAAGTCATATTCACACTATACAACTTGAAACGTTTTTTCATTACTTTTGTGAGAACTTTACAATCATTCAAACCGCAATATTCAATCATTATCATCGGACTTGCACTTGAACAAAAGATGATTCAAATTTCATTAGACATGATCCTTGATTCAGGGTATTCGTTTTTTACGGTCATCCTATTGTAACATGTCGTGCGTAACATATGGCTAGTAAAATAATGGGTTTCTAAATTTTCGTCGTACATGTTTGATGCTGGTTTTGCACAAATACAAAGAACACAGGGCCGTCTCTAAAAATTCAGATGCCAGGGCCGAGCTGTAAAAATTGTGCCCTTAGCCTAAGCTTTCGACCTTAACGA